>CAUDNR010003890.1:0-30985 GCA_958430865.1 Entrophospora sp. SA101
CTATTTTTTACAATTTAAATGATAATGTCAAAAGTCTTTTTTTTACAATTCGCCAAAAGACCATTTTTTACAATTCAAAAAATCTTTTTGCAATTCACGCCAAAAGTCTATTTTTTACAATTTAAATGATAATGTCAAAAGTCTTTTTTTTACAATTCACCAAAAGACCATTTTTACAATTCAAAAATTATTTTTACAATTCACGCCATAAGTCTATTTTTTACAATTCTTTTTACAATTCATGCAAAAGTCCATTTTTTAAAATTAAAATGATTTATGTCAAAAGCCTTTTTGCAATTTGCCAAAGGTCCATTTTTTTTTAATACAATTCAAAAAAAACCATTTGCAATTCGCTAAAAGACCATCTGTTAATATTAATTAAATTTATTTGAGGTCAAAACCACTTCGCCATATCGGGATATTTTAATATCCGTTTTTGTCATTTTCATTTACCTTCCTTCATTCCTATTGGTCAATTTAGTAATTGGCAAAACAAAAATAATCGTCAACATTAAATATGGACAATGACTAGATAGTACATAGACTGTTTTCATATTAGGAAGTAATACCCTTAAAGAAAATTTTATATGTAGTGAAAATTTTCAAAGAAAATTAGTTTTGATATTTTGTGTTACATCTATTTTGGAACCGGTTCGAACGGTTCGGTTCGGTTCGGTTCTATTGTAACCGGTTCCATGGAACCAGAACCGAACCGAACCGAACCGCCCCATCCCTAATAATAATTAATCCAATAGTAAGTTCTAATTTACAAGCCTTAAATATTTATTTTAGAATTTGTTTATAGAAAAGTATTAATTTTTTTTTTATAATATATATATGTCGCTGGATGAATTAAAAAGTTGTATCAAGCAAATTTATTAACTTGGTGATATTTATTTAATATTTTCAAACAAAAATGAATTCGTGTAATGGACTTCTTTCAAGATGGCTATTAACAAAATGTCAGTTAACTTAAAGAAAAGAAAGATTTGTTGATTTTTGATTAAAGTTTCATTAATGATTATTAATGGTTTTAATTGCAAGCTCCATAGATCTTGCTTTTAACACTTCAATCAACTGCTATGTAACTATGAATAATTGATAAAACATTCATCAAGTATAACGATTTGGAAGGACTTTTATTTACATATTTAATAGATGATATTAATAATAAGCACAAATTATAGTTGTAAAAACCAAGGTTTGTTTGTTATATTCACTCTCATTAATTCCAATGTATATAAGATCTAAGTGAGACCAATTACTAAATATGGTCAAAATGTTACATCAATAGACCAGCACCATGGCTAACCCTGCAGGACAGCCAAGTTGTTTGTATATACTAAAATAATCATAGCAACAAATGCTTTTGGAATGGGTATAAACACTTCAGATGTATACCTTATAATTCATTTCAATTTTCCTTTGAGCCTTGGCCAATATATCCAAGAAAGTGAGAGAGCTGGGAGAGATGGTTCACAATCAAAAAGTGACTTTAAATTATTATATGGATTCATTTCTGAATCAAGAGAAGATGCCGGAGAAAATGAAACTTTGTAAAGGAGAATTTATCTTGAACAAGGGCTCCAAAGCCTTGATGAAATAATGTTTTTTTGTGAAGAAAAATATAAATGCTTCCAACAAAAATTACTTAACTTTTATGCATGGTCAGCAGATACTGTGTCTTCTTCCTGTGGTAACTGTAGTAATTGTCAATGCAGAGCTGTTGACAACCCAGGCTTAATCAATGTAACTACAGATGCAATTAGAGTATATAATTGATATCATTAGGATAACAATTGAAGAATTAGAAGAAGATAATATCATTGTTTGAGATGATGTAATTGGGATTTTTCTTCAATTGAAGAATAAAAAAATAATTGACAAAAATTGAAATCACTTTCAATTTATGAGGAAAATTTTGATAGAACAATTAGGAATTCAAAACAGGCATTTCACTTACTTGATGATTTAATAAATAAAAAAATAGTAGTAGAAGCAGTTACATTGAAAAAAACTGGTGCAGGTATCAGATTCAAAAATTACAGGTGTTGCTGAAGATGCTGAGGAAATGATGTATTCTTATTCTTGGGATTACTATTTGTAATATGATTTACATATTAATATTGTGATAAAACATATTGTTGTCCAATCATGTTTTGGACATGTGTCATTTTATTATTAATTACTTATTTTTATTATTTATTTTTTATATATTAATTTAAAAAGAAATTAATTTTTAGAACATAAAAATTATTACCTTTTGACCAAGTGAAAGAACAATCAACCAATCAATTGGTTAATTAACTATTTAATTAATATTTCAGGCCTTGCTTATAATATAAAATTTATTTACAACAATTCATTCTATTTTTGCTTAATAAAAAAACATTTTTTGGCCAGAAATTAAACAGTAGGGTTTAATTGTCCATTTGGTTATCAGAGTGGTATAGAACTCTGAGGTTTTGGTTATTTGCTTTAATAAAGAAAGCAGTGGTTTGGTTTTTGGTTTTGTTAAGCATAAATGTTTTTGTTTAAGTTTTTGTAAAAGTTGAAGCTCCTAACGGTTCGGTTCGAACTGGTTTTATGGGTAAACCGAAACCGAACCGAAATCTTTGGTTTATAAACCGAACCGAACCGAACTTTCGGTTTATAGACCAAAACCGAACCGAATTTCTTGCATACAAACCAAAACCGAACCGAATTTATTTTTTTAAACCAATAAAAATTTAAATTTGATAATGTTACCGGAATTAGAAATCATTGGCTGAAATTCTTTAATCTATTTCGTATAGATTTCGCACTTCAAGAGCTAAGAGCTATTTCGGGATTAAATCACTGAATCGCAATTAATTGATGATAACAAAGAAATTTCAATTATGTGGATCAGGATGAATAGGCTATTACTAAACTTCTTATGCTCCTCTCCAACTTCACTATTATAAATAGGAGAACTATTATCAGGTGAATTATTATCAAGAGAATTATGTAATTCATTCATGAAGAAATCAATAACTAACAGTAAAATTGAAGGGAGGAATTAATTATTAATTATTATTATTATTATTTTTTTTTTTTTTTTGATTATATACTGTATATTAATATATATATTTTATTTATTATCGGAAAAAAAAAATTATCAGGAAAAAAAAAATTTTTTTTTTGTGTTCAATGATAATAATTTAAAAACCGAAACTAAACTGAAACCAAACCGTTCAGAGCTTTAGTAAAAGTGTTAAATATTTAAGTGTAAGTGTTAAGACTGATTGGCAAAAGTATTAAGTGTTAATGTTGATAATGTTGAGTTATTATTTTATGTTATTATTATTATTATTATTATTTATGATCGACATTAAAGTTTTTTTTTGAGCCATTGTTTACTATTAATTTACTACGTGATTCCCCCTACCCTTAAGAT
Organism: Entrophospora sp. SA101; assembly: GCA_958430865.1. Lineage (NCBI taxonomy): Eukaryota > Fungi > Glomeromycota > Glomeromycetes > Entrophosporales > Entrophosporaceae > Entrophospora > Entrophospora sp. SA101. Next base: position 3,419 of record CAUDNR010003890.1, read on the forward strand.
TTTCTTCAAGTCTTATTTGTTTACCCTGGCAAAAAATATGTCAAAATAAAGGGTTTTCTATATGTTTTGATTTTTTATAATTCAAGGAACAATCTTGGTTGAATCAGGCAGGTTTGTGTATACCAGAGTGGTTTTTTTCTTCGATTTTACATATAAAATTATGCACAAAGATCATTAATTTTATATTAATATATGAGTGACACTTGACCCCTGTAGATCTGCAATGTCCTGCGACTGATTATCATTAGGTATCACACAGATTTCTTTTAAAAAATTTTTTAAAAACGAAACGCGACAATAGTCATTTAAAAAATTTTTTTGAGCAAGAAGACTGGTCCTATGACCACTTTAAAGAATTTATATGGATACTCAAATATAAAGAAGAAGACATACTAGCACATTATATTAGAGTGCTGAAAAAATAAAGGAAGAGGAAGCGGTGGAAAGGAAGGAGAAGGCAGGGACTTTGTTGAAGAAGTATTATAAGGTACATTTGATATATATTATTCTTAAAGACATCCTACCCATTTAATGATGAATTGGGCTAGATAGATAAATAGCAATGATGATGATGATATTTATTACCAAATTACTAGCATTATAAAAAAATAATATTTAAAAATATAATAATATAAAAATAAAAAAATAATTTAAACATTTAGAATTAGATATCTTTTATATGTATTCTAAATAATTTAAAACAAAAATAAAAATAAAAATAAAGAATAAAAATAAAAAATAAAAAATTTAAAAAAAAATTAAAATGCTAGTAAAATTCTCCTTTACGGTTCATTTTTCTACATTATTTTGGGTAATGTAGTGTAAATGGATTAAGAATTGTTCCTCATTATTTGTTAATGTGGTGTCAATTTTTTCATTCAGAGTCATTGTTTTTCAAATAAGAATTTATAGCAATATGCTGAATTGAGATCATAAATATAATTTTTAAAAAAAAAAAAAAAAACAAAATAACATTATTTGATTTTATTTAACAATAGGAAAAAAAGGTTTTTAAAAAAAGAAAAAGCTATTGACATCATCATCACCAAAACCATCATCACCACCACCACCAAAACCATCATCGCCGCCACCATCATCATCACTACCGCCACCAAAACCATCATCATCATTATCATCGCCACCACCATTAAGGTTTCTGGTCCAAACTGTTTTCTCAAAGCCCAAACTAGTTTGGGCAATTTCGGCAATTTCGGCTACTAATAGAAGCAGTTTCGGCCAGAAATCTTAACCACCATCATCATCACTACCAACACCAAAACCACTGTCATTACCAAAACCACCGCCATTATCATTATTATCATCACACCAAACCCATCATCATCAACTACCACCATTTCATCTCAAACATTCTTTACTTGGTTTGAATCTGATGATATGGATATAATAATGAATTACAATGATGATAATAATGATAATAATGATAATAATTTTAATAATTGTTACGATGATAATAATAATAATAGAGAATTGTTATTTCCTAATAGAAAAATAGCAAAACCTGTTAGTAGGCTTAAGAAAAAATAATAAAATAACTTTATACATTTATTCACTTAATTCAACATCACTCCCAATTGAAAAAGAATGTCCATATTTGAATAGTCAATTCATAGTATTTCGAATGATTCAAAATTCCATAGTAAAGTAGAGATTTAGAACTTATTCCTATATAAAATGATATATAAATACATTGCGTTTCAATTTCTGTATGTATTATCACTAAAGATGGGTTCCGCAATTAAAGTGCTGCAACTCTTGATGTTGCAACACAGTGTTGCAACATTGTGGGAAAGTGACTTAAATGTCCGCAATTATTCACATGTCGCAATTATTCACAAGTCCACAAATATTTTCTATTGCCACAACTATCCACAAGTCTGTGTACCCTTTTATATTAGAGTAAAATTATTATTCCTAGTTATATTTTGTTCGTATAAACATATTAATAACAATGTTAGAAAATAATCATTTCTTTATTTGTAAAACTGTAAAATTATTACCTTTTTGTTATTGTTATTAATATTAGTATGTAGTTTCTATTCATAAATTCATAATACAAATTCTTATTTGTTATTATTCCGCTTGTTTTATTCGAATTGTTCGCTTTATTAGAATTGTTCGGATCATTCACTTTATTTGCATTGTTCGAATTGCTTGATTATTATTATTTGCTTTATTCGAATTATTAGAATAGAAACCCCTATTAGTATGGCATTAAAAGAAATTTAGGAATCTGGTTTAATTCGAATCACTTTAAAATTCGACTGTTTCAATAAATATTTGTGCGTAAATAATTAACATTCACAATTCCTATCTAAAAAAAAAAAATTGAAAAATGAACGAATTGTTGAAATTGACGAAAATTACAGATCGGCTAATATGAAATCGTCAATTCGGCGTTAAGGCATATTATAGTGGTGTAATTTATTTTGGGCAACTACACCCATGTATAGATGCAATCAGTGATAATAAACCTGATCCAATAGAAATATCAAGGCTAATTAATTGTAGACCCTATTCACAAACTACTTACGGCCACTATTCTTTGAAAAACATCCTGGGTGTATTGGCTGGGGATTTAGAAAGAACAATGCAAACGAATAATAATATTTGAAAGAATGTATTTAAAAAAAAAAAGATACAAAAAAGGTTTCTTTTTAATTAATTAAAACATCCTATGACAATTTCATTTGCACGAGACACGTAATAATTACACAAATTACATAGATTTTATTATTTAATAATTGAATTCGGAATATTTTTTTGCAATTAAATTATATAATTAGAGAAATTGGTAGTTAATAGTAGTTAGGAAATCCACACTTAAGAATCATTTGATGAATACCCGGTGGAAGTTTTCCATACTACTTCTGCTGTTTATTTTGTATCTTCACAGGCATAGCTTGTTTTATTGATTGTGAAAATGATACAACCATAATTTCTTTGCAGGAAGGGATCCTTCTTATTCGAAGGATTTAAAAGAGTCCTCAACCAATTGTGGAATGGAGTTGAGCACATCACAGTTAAATGGATGTTGAAAGGGATATATGATAGTAAGAAATTCAACCTTCTTCAAAAGCAAGCTGAAGAGAAATTTTGTGATAAAATTGGATATCAATAAATAATGCTGGTTATATTAATAATCTGTGATCATAAAATTATTTTGAGAAAAAAAGTGCTATTATTGTTTCATCTACTTGTTATTTAAAACTATTATTATTATTATTTATTATTTATTATTAATTAAAAAAGTATTATAAGAAAAAAATTTAATTACACTCATCTAATCCATTAATCCATTCATGTAAATAAACCAAAATTTATTTAATCTTGTTCTTTAATATTTTATTAATAGCAAGTTTAATAATGTTGGCTGATTTTTCAATTTCTTTTTTTGTGAAAATAGTAGAAATACAAATTCTAATACTTGGTTCTACATTAAATAATTCTTGATTCTTAACATATTTAGATCTTGTTAATAATACACCATTGTTCATTGCCTCATTAACTATATCCTGTAATAATTTTTCTTTTTCTTGATGATTGCTACTATTATTGTTTTTATTATTGCCATCACCATTATTTTTACGAAAATTATGAATAATACCACCACCACCACCATTGTTATTAATAATATTATCACAATAATAACTGTCTTCACCATTACCAATTTTTATAACATCTTCATTAATTCTCAAATGTAGTACTGGTGAATCTTTTGATCCTTCAATATTGATATATTTAACATTTGACAAACAATTCCTGAATGTTTGAATGTTTGATGATAATGTTGTTATTAACAATTGAGAATTTTTTGATAGAATTGATAAAGATTCTGTTGCACTAACTGCTAACATTGCTGGTAATGAAGCTGAATAACAATATGCTGGACCTGATATTTTCTAATAATATTAAATTATTTGTTAATCATTTTTTTAGTATATATATATAAAATAATAATATTGTCATTATCTAATATTTACTTGATGTTCAGTAACTTCAAATGACCCTGAACAAAATCCTCCTGATGAACATAATGCAGTACACATAGATCCAACAATCATATCAACATCCATAACCTAGAGAAGGATAGGTACAATAAATATATATATATATATATTAATCATTGTTTTAAAAAAAATAAAACAAATATAATTAAAAGGTACCGGAATATTGAAATAATCAGTTAATCCAGCTCCTCTTTTCCCCATGGTTCCAAATGACAAACTTTCATCGAGAATTAAACGATACTTGAATTTTTTCTTTAATTCAATCTATCATAATCACCATAATATTATTATCTCTCCTAAAAAAAAACTTGAAAAAAATATAAATCACAAACCAATTTAGGTAAAGGTGTTATGTCACCATAGTTTTCAAATATTCCTTCGGTAATGATAAACCTTCTTGTTAATCGTCGCCCAGCCTAATAATAATAATAATAATAATAATATAATATATAAAATAAAATTTTAGATTCTAAAAATTAGAATAATTTAAAAATCTAGTCAAACTAAATTATTTAATAAATTCCATTGCTATTACTATTGTTATTATTATTACTGCTATTATTATAATTAATATTATTATTAGTATAGATAAAATATAATTGACCTCAATATCTTCATCTTTGATTTTCTGCAAAATTCTTTCCAAATCTTCCATATCATTATGTTTATACCATTTAATTACAGATCTAGAAATTTGTATACCTTTCTGTATTGCAAAATTACACCCTTGATCACTAATTTTCAATATTAAATAGGATTAATAAATTTATTTTAATATAATAGTATTTAATATTGATCAATTAAACCATCAAAAGTCTAGATATAACTTACGCTACAATTATATCTCCTCTTTTACAAAATGATGGAATTGCTGATCCAATTGTAGAAAATCCTTGAGAATATAAGATTGTGTCTTCAGTTCCTAAAAACTCTGAAACTTTTTTTTCAAATTCTGTATGTACATCTATACATCAACCATTAATTTTTAATTATTTAATAAATTAATCATTAGTGATTAGAAAATTTAAAAAAATTTCAGGTTCAATCTTCTTTTTAATTTAATAAGTAATCACAAACCAAAAGTTCCATAAAACCCAGGTGGTCCACATGATCCAACACCATATTTTCTAAGTGTTGCAATGGCCTTTTCCTTTTTATTCCAGAAAAAAATATTCATATATTATGTGTATGTGTGTGTACATAATAATAAAATTAACATTTTATCATTATGCTTTTTTTTTACCTTGATTTCATCTCGAGATAACATTCCTAAGAAATCAAAGCTAGCAAAATTCATCAACGTTTTACCATTTGTCAATTTTACCTTAGAACCTTGAGGCCTATAGAATATAAATAAATTACAAAAGGCATTAATAACAATAATAATAACAAATTTATTATTATTATTATTATTATCATCATCATCATCTAAATTAATATGTTATTATTTACCCGTTAATTATAGGAACCTTTTCTAATTCTTTTAAATCATCATCTGATAATTTTGAAACCAAAGGTTCTGGTTGCCATTCATCAACCAATTCTTCTACTTCCTATCATTTATCCATCAATCATAATTAGTTATATAACTAATAATTAACATTAAAAATGATTATTTATTTAATTAAATTACCTTTGGAGTTAATTCAATTAAATTATTGTCAGTACGATATTTATTTCTAAATAAATAAAATATTGCAAAAAATACTAAAAAAAGTTCTAGTGTTGTGCGATAAGGATCATCTTGATGTGAGTTCTTTATGTACTTTAATAGGATCCCTGATCCAGGAATTTTAGAGTACAATATGGAAACATTTGTAATAAAACTATTAAGAAATTCAAACAAATCATTTAATGCTGGATATGCTGAACTCATTTTATTTATTGAATATTTTACGAAAAAATTTTTATAAATTAAATTTGTTGATCGTTGCAGATATTTCTTGGAAAGGCAACTAACTATACGTAGCTGGTGGAAATTTTATTATAAAAATAAACCATTTTCTTCAAGCGTATAAATGACTAAATCCAAACCTAAATATAATACTAAAATAATAATAATGACGTGTTTTTTTTACATTTTGTATCAATCACATGAGAAAGAATCCTATTAATTGCACGTAGCACCAATTAGAGTTATGTATGTAATGGCAAGCCGAAGTGGTCAAGTTTGAAATTTTCTGATACGCACGCGACGGTTTCGCATCATTTTTCAAAAAGTTTTTAAATGCTAAATGCATGATTCTTTTTTAGATTCAATGTATACTTTTTAAATGATATCATTTTTTATTATAAATATACAATGCTTTTTCTTTTTTAAAATCCTCTTTTTCACATGCCCAATAATAATTTATTTATGCATTTTATTTCTACACATAAGCAATTTTCTTGAATAAGATACATAATATAAAAAATTTATATCTTAAATTTGCTCCACAACATTAGGGTTCCTAACAGTAACCCTATTCGAATGTTCATAATTATTCTGGATATTCGTAATTATTCGTAATGACTTGTTCGTTTTTTAATTTCAATCTTACTTGTTCACATAATAATTTTTTGTCATTGTCTTTTCAAATGATTTTTCTTTGATTTTGTAGAATTACTTGTTGAGTAGTTTTAACAGTGATATTATTATCAACAGAAGAAAATTTACGATGATTATGACGATGGATTTGAGCTGTTTTTAATCACAAGTTTTAATATTAATTGTAGCTGAAATAATAGACTATTACGTGGCCAAATGGTGCATTGATTGAGTAGTCTAATAAATTACTACAAAAACATATAAATAGACCAAAAAATTGCAATAGAGTGCCAAATGGTATCTGTGATTTGATTTTTACAATGTAAATAAAGATATGTACATATGATTTATTAGATAATTAGATAGTATAGGCATGTAACAATAATACACTAATTGTATCAGAAAAGGAAAGATGAGAGATGACAATTAATCTATTTAATATGGAAAATGCATGGTGTCCAAAAATTCTTTGAGGGCGAATCTCTCAAAGAATGCTCTCCACAGGAGCATTGGCTTCTTCACGTGAAGAAGGAAATTTTTTTTTAACAACGTTATAATGTTATTATATATATTGCACTTTTTTTTTTTTAGATAGGAATTGTGAATGTTAATTATTTACGCACAAATATTTATTGAAACAGTCGAATTTTAAAGTGATTCGAATTAAACCAGATTCCTAAATTTCTTTTAATGCCATACTAATAGGGGTTTCTATTCTAATAATTCGAATAAAGCAAATAATAATAATCAAGCAATTCGAACAATGCAAATAAAGTGAATGATCCGAACAATTCTAATAAAGCGAACAATTCGAATAAAACAAGCGGAATAATAACAAATAAGAATTTGTATTATGAATTTATGAATAGAAACTACATACTAATATTAATAACAATAACAAAAAGGTAATAATTTTACAGTTTTACAAATAAAGAAATGATTATTTTCTAACATTGTTATTAATATGTTTATACGAACAAAATATAACTAGGAATAATAATTTTACTCTAATATAAAAGGGTACACAGACTTGTGGATAGTTGTGGCAATAGAAAATATTTGTGGACTTGTGAATAATTGCGACATGTGAATAATTGCGGACATTTAAGTCACTTTCCCACAATGTTGCAACACTGTGTTGCAACATCAAGAGTTGCAGCACTTTAATTGCGGAACCCATCTTTAGTGATAATACATACAGAAATTGAAACGCAATGTATTTATATATCATTTTATATAGGAATAAGTTCTAAATCTCTACTTTACTATGGAATTTTGAATCATTCGAAATACTATGAATTGACTATTCAAATATGGACATTCTTTTTCAATTGGGAGTGATGTTGAATTAAGTGAATAAATGTATAAAGTTATTTTATTATTTTTTCTTAAGCCTACTAACAGGTTTTGCTATTTTTCTATTAGGAAATAACAATTCTCTATTATTATTATTATCATCGTAACAATTATTAAAATTATTATCATTATTATCATTATTATCATCATTGTAATTCATTATTATATCCATATCATCAGATTCAAACCAAGTAAAGAATGTTTGAGATGAAATGGTGGTAGTTGATGATGATGGGTTTGGTGTGATGATAATAATGATAATGGCGGTGGTTTTGGTAATGACAGTGGTTTTGGTGTTGGTAGTGATGATGATGGTGGTTAAGATTTCTGGCCGAAACTGCTTCTATTAGTAGCCGAAATTGCCGAAATTGCCCAAACTAGTTTGGGCTTTGAGAAAACAGTTTGGACCAGAAACCTTAATGGTGGTGGCGATGATAATGATGATGATGGTTTTGGTGGCGGTAGTGATGATGATGGTGGCGGCGATGATGGTTTTGGTGGTGGTGGTGATGATGGTTTTGGTGATGATGATGTCAATAGCTTTTTCTTTTTTTAAAAACCTTTTTTTCCTATTGTTAAATAAAATCAAATAATGTTATTTTGTTTTTTTTTTTTTTTTTAAAAATTATATTTATGATCTCAATTCAGCATATTGCTATAAATTCTTATTTGAAAAACAATGACTCTGAATGAAAAAATTGACACCACATTAACAAATAATGAGGAACAATTCTTAATCCATTTACACTACATTACCCAAAATAATGTAGAAAAATGAACCGTAAAGGAGAATTTTACTAGCATTTTAATTTTTTTTTAAATTTTTTATTTTTTATTTTTATTCTTTATTTTTATTTTTATTTTTGTTTTAAATTATTTAGAATACATATAAAAGATATCTAATTCTAAATGTTTAAATTATTTTTTTATTTTTATATTATTATATTTTTAAATATTATTTTTTTATAATGCTAGTAATTTGGTAATAAATATCATCATCATCATTGCTATTTATCTATCTAGCCCAATTCATCATTAAATGGGTAGGATGTCTTTAAGAATAATATATATCAAATGTACCTTATAATACTTCTTCAACAAAGTCCCTGCCTTCTCCTTCCTTTCCACCGCTTCCTCTTCCTTTATTTTTTCAGCACTCTAATATAATGTGCTAGTATGTCTTCTTCTTTATATTTGAGTATCCATATAAATTCTTTAAAGTGGTCATAGGACCAGTCTTCTTGCTCAAAAAAATTTTTTAAATGACTATTGTCGCGTTTCGTTTTTAAAAAATTTTTTAAAAGAAATCTGTGTGATACCTAATGATAATCAGTCGCAGGACATTGCAGATCTACAGGGGTCAAGTGTCACTCATATATTAATATAAAATTAATGATCTTTGTGCATAATTTTATATGTAAAATCGAAGAAAAAAACCACTCTGGTATACACAAACCTGCCTGATTCAACCAAGATTGTTCCTTGAATTATAAAAAATCAAAACATATAGAAAACCCTTTATTTTGACATATTTTTTGCCAGGGTAAACAAATAAGACTTGAAGAAAATCTTAAGGGTAGGGGGAATCACGTAGTAAATTAATAGTAAACAATGGCTCAAAAAAAAACTTTAATGTCGATCATAAATAATAATAATAATAATAATAACATAAAATAATAACTCAACATTATCAACATTAACACTTAATACTTTTGCCAATCAGTCTTAACACTTACACTTAAATATTTAACACTTTTACTAAAGCTCTGAACGGTTTGGTTTCAGTTTAGTTTCGGTTTTTAAATTATTATCATTGAACACAAAAAAAAAATTTTTTTTTTCCTGATAATTTTTTTTTTCCGATAATAAATAAAATATATATATTAATATACAGTATATAATCAAAAAAAAAAAAAAAATAATAATAATAATAATTAATAATTAATTCCTCCCTTCAATTTTACTGTTAGTTATTGATTTCTTCATGAATGAATTACATAATTCTCTTGATAATAATTCACCTGATAATAGTTCTCCTATTTATAATAGTGAAGTTGGAGAGGAGCATAAGAAGTTTAGTAATAGCCTATTCATCCTGATCCACATAATTGAAATTTCTTTGTTATCATCAATTAATTGCGATTCAGTGATTTAATCCCGAAATAGCTCTTAGCTCTTGAAGTGCGAAATCTATACGAAATAGATTAAAGAATTTCAGCCAATGATTTCTAATTCCGGTAACATTATCAAATTTAAATTTTTATTGGTTTAAAAAAATAAATTCGGTTCGGTTTTGGTTTGTATGCAAGAAATTCGGTTCGGTTTTGGTCTATAAACCGAAAGTTCGGTTCGGTTCGGTTTATAAACCAAAGATTTCGGTTCGGTTTCGGTTTACCCATAAAACCAGTTCGAACCGAACCGTTAGGAGCTTCAACTTTTACAAAAACTTAAACAAAAACATTTATGCTTAACAAAACCAAAAACCAAACCACTGCTTTCTTTATTAAAGCAAATAACCAAAACCTCAGAGTTCTATACCACTCTGATAACCAAATGGACAATTAAACCCTACTGTTTAATTTCTGGCCAAAAAATGTTTTTTTATTAAGCAAAAATAGAATGAATTGTTGTAAATAAATTTTATATTATAAGCAATTTTGTAATATTAGGTTGTTAAGTTTTGTTAATTTGGTTGCTAATGTATCAAATCCTTTTTCGGATATTTCTTTGGTTGAAAGTTTAAGTGAACAAAGTGATGGACACTTGATTGCTAATGCTTCTGCAAAATTGTCAGAAAGTTTAAAAACGCCATCTAAATCTAATACACGAAGATCAGATATACAGCTCATCAGTGAATGAAAGGCCTTGTGAGTCAATTGATTATTACCAATCACCAGGATTTCTTTGAGTTCTGGGCAGTATTGTGGCAAAGATTGTATGTGACTATCAGATAAATTCCATCCATATACTTTAATCTTGCGTAGATTTTCACATAATCTAACAAGATTTGTTAATAAATTTGGTTTTGATATAAAGTATGTTGACATTATCTTGTGTTCGATATGATCGGAACATAAAACTGGTGCAAAAGAGTTGACGTTATTTCCTTCTGGAGCACATAGATTGAGAACACGTATTCTTAAAGCCCTTTGTTTTGATTGTTTGACCACACGCAGGAAGTAGTATATAGAATCAGGTGTTTTGAAAATTGGTTCTGACCATAATACATTAATAGCTGCTGGTGTCCATGCCTTATTAACAAAACATAAATTGTATCGATCTTGTTGTGATTCTAAAAATTCTGCTATGTATTTGATAAGTTTGTATTGTAGCCTGAGAGCAACGTTAGGAGTTAAAACCTCTTCTTCAAGATCTGTTAGCCAGTTATTCGTCAACCACACGCAGGAAGTAGTATATAGAATCAGGTGTTTTGAAAATTGGTTCTGACCATAATACATTAATAGCTGCTGGTGTCCATGCCTTATTAACAAAACATAAATTGTATCGATCTTGTTGTGATTCTAAAAATTCTGCTATGTATTTGATAAGTTTGTATTGTAGCCTGAGAGCAACGTTAGGAGTTAAAACCTCTTCTTCAAGATCTGTTAGCCAGTTATTCGTCATGAAAAAAAGTAAATTTATTTGTTTAAAAAATTTTATTTAAAAAAAATTTTATCGGAAAAACAATCTATGCATATGTAGATAAATATTATGTAGATCACCAAAAAAAATAATTGATCAAAAGTTCCAAAAACGGCAGAAACTTTTGAATCAAAAACACAATGTAAAGAGAATCTTTGCTAAAATTAGTAAGCAAAGGTTTTTTTTCGAAAGTGTAGTAACAGTTAGTATTAGTGTTAGTATATTATCATTGGAACCCAAGAATTATAGTGCTATCAGAAGTATTTTGAAAAAGGAATAAGGTGAGAAAATTACCCCTTATATTTTCAAAATAAATGATACTCAATTGCTTGAAGATTATCCATGGAATTTATCAAGAAAGCAAGAAAAACAATAGAATGATAGTGAACAATTTATAAACTTTTGGATAATGCAAATGGTATCAAAATAAGAATAATCCCGTATCTAGATGCAATGTTTCTATTAAAACTTGGAATAGTGTTACCAGAATTAGATTCTGACGAAGATATTTTGGGACGAATCTCGTAATTCCGGGTCAAATTAATTCTATTTCTATTTTTATTTATCATTTTTCTATTTTTATTTTTTTTTATTAACTTGTTTATTATTATCGTTTATACCTGTGTTACGTTTCGTATAGTCATTTACTATTCTTATTAATTAATCCCGTAACACGTTAATATTTATTTGATTTATTTAACTATATCTAGTAGAAATTAGTGACGATGCGCCCATATGGGCTCATGAACCCAAACGGATGTGCGAATCCATATGGGCTTATAATTAATTGACATGTATATAAAGAACTTGATTTCGACCTAATGTAAAAGCAACTTGATAACAAGTTAATTAGTTTCGACTAAGAAAACTAAATAAATAAAATAAATATTTTATTTAAACAAAATTATTCGCTAATAACAAAATCAATTCCTATTCATTCTGATCCACGCAAAAATAAAAATAATTGTTAATACCAATTAAAATACGTTCTCCAAAATTTAATCGGTGACAATAGTTTATCAAACATTTTTTAAAAAAGATGTCCAAAGACTTCATTTATATAGAAATACTGCCAAGTTAATTGTTACAAGCACTAATTTGAATCACATGATTTTAAAAAAATGTTTCCTTTACCACAGTATAAATATAGCAATAAAATTTTAATATTTGATGAATTACATATTAATATTTTATCCATAAATCAAATCATGTGTTAAAATCATATCATAGTACAAATAGCAAATAGAATTTATTCTACAATTATTATTTTAGGAATCCAGTTACCATTTTCATCTGCACAAGCAAGCATTGGATGTGTTTCTATCTTCTTTTATACCAAATACTTTAAAATCAAAGACTTCAAACCATGTTTCCAAATTATTTCGTTGTACAGCTGCAACGCATCTCTGTTTATCAAATTTAACCTGCCTATAATTGATTGATTGGTTAGTATTAATTTCACTCAAAAAAAAATTTTTTTTTATTAAAATAGAAAATAATACATTACCATACACTTAATCCAGTTAATAAATCACAAATGTGTTTGCCAGATTTCATATCCCACCACATATTGCTTTGTCTTTCCTGGATTAACAAACATATGCTTTTTTTTATAATTATTTGCATTGATTATAAAAATAACAATGATAGCAGTAATAGAAGCTAAATAATCATCTGAAAGCCAAAGTGGATTTGAACAAAGAAGAGGTGCTTAAGTAATATAAAAGTATTTTATCAGTTATGTCAAATATAAAAAAATCAAAAGTATTTTAATAAAATGTTACTATAAATACATCTAGATGATAAATTAAGTGTACGGAGTTGAGTGCCATCTTCAATGTTCCAAAATTTAATCACACCATCTGCATTTTTACTTATACACCTTTTTCTTGTATCATCTAATATTACAGAGCAAACTTTTTGCAAATGCTTCAAACACAAATGCATTTTCCAGTCATGATGTTCCAGACCCTAATTGTACCATCATCACTACCACTAATTAAAGTGTTTCTTAAACATGACAAAGTATTAACAGATTTATTATGGCCACAAAAGGTATGAAGAAAATATGGATTGTTGTTAAATTGATTATTATCAGATAGTGGTGAAGATTTAGTAAAATAATATGATTTATCAACCTTGAGGTTAGGTAGCCTCCATGCTTTTAATGTACAATCCTTAGAGCCAGTGACAATAACGTTTTCTAGTGGTATGATTTGAAGACATGTAATAGTTTGTGTGTGACCTGAGAATTAAAGACTAGTGCCGTAAATTATGATGATTTTAGTAATTGTATTTACAGCATATAAAAAGTGGTTGCAATTACCTTTGCGACCACTTTTGCAACCATACTTTTTCCTTTTTTGGATTACAGCACTAGTCTTTACTGAGAATGTATGTGTACATATGCCTTCTTTAAGATCCCAAATACGAACTGTATTATCAGCAGATCCTGATGCTAACACTGTGTTAACTTATTGTAAAGTATTGACACTACCTTCGTGACCTTCAAGCTTGTGGATCATTTTACCACTAGCTGTATTGTAAACATTAATACACCTGTCATCTGACCCAGAAACAATTTTTTGAGAGTTGAATTGTAAACAAGTAACAGTGTTGTTACCATGTCCTTGGAAAGATATATGCTTATATTGGCCATAAAACCAATTTTTTTGAGTGATAAAGTATTGATCCTTGTATATGATATTTTTCAATTTTTTGCAAACTAATGAAACTTGATACAGACTTCCAATATTTAAATATCTCATTATATATAAAATTACATCATCAGGTAACAGGCAAGGAAAGTATTGTTTTCTAGTGCATATTGGAGTGCAACACATTAGTGATTGAAAAAAACCAAAATGACAAATCTCAACCACCATTCTTATAATAAGTAACTAGAGTGACAATAATTGATAAACACTTATTCTTTTACTTCTACTGCTGCTCCATGATAGTCTTCTTTTCTTTGTTTTGCTATATTCCTCGTAGTGATCACAATCATCATATTCATGAATATTCATTAAGGGGGTTATACTTATCAAAATCAAGTGATTGGACTAGGGATGGGGCGGTTCCACTAGGGAACCGGTTCTGAACCGAACCGAACACAGAACCGCGAACCGGTTCCAGAACCGAGTTCTAACCGTTCACCATGTGATTTATACCTATATGAGGAAATCCTGAGTTAATCTTTCCTTAAAAGGAATGATTAATACGAATAACGTGACTTATTAATATTCAAATAAATTAAATTAAATATTATTATTATTATTATTATTATTATTATTATTATGTAAATAACGAATAAACGGACAAACAATGAATGAATATGATAGATATTAATATACAAAAAAAAGTGCATAAAATAAAACAAACATTGATGATTTTTTATTAGTAATTAGTATAGAATTACAAAAAAACATAAAGAAAGTATAAGGAAAAAAATATATAAGTAATTTCGAGAATATTATTCTAGCACTCTAAACCCCTACTTTATTGATTATCCAACTCTTCATGCTCTTGCAGTTTCTGGCAATAAGCAATTCCGCACCTTACTGATTGTATTTCCAGCAACTGAGAAAGCATGTTCTGATGGAACATTGGTTGCTTTTATTGTAAGATAATCCCGTGCCATTAAGATAATTTCAAAAATCTTTTTTACAATTTGCCAAAAGACCATTTTTTACAATTCAAAAAATCTTTTTACAATTCACACCAAAAGTCTATTTTTTTATTTAAATGATCTGTTAAGATAATTTCAAAAATCTTTTTTTACAATTCACCAAAGACCATTTTTTACAATTCAAAAATCATGCCAAAAGTCTATTTTTTACAATTTAAATGATTTATTAGGATAATGTCAAAAGTCTTTTTTTACAATTCACGCCAAAAGTTTATTTTTTACAATTTAAATGATAATGTCAAAAGTCTTTTTTTTACAATTCTTGGTCTTTTTGAGTGTTCTAAAATTCCACAGTAAGATTAAAACCTAAGGTTTATTATCATGCAAAAATCTTTAATGATTATATATAAATTATACAATTATCGTCACGCGTTTCGCCTAGCCTAAAGTCGTTTTCAATTGAAAGAAGCTACTCCCATAACAAGTCCTTCAATTTTTGATCTTTTTGAGTAATCTAAAATTTCACAGTAAGATAGAAACATAAGGTTTATTATTATGCAAAAATAATTAATAGTTATATAATAAATCATACAACCCTCGCCATACGTTTTATCTAACCTAAAGTCGATTTCAATTGAAAGAAGCTGCTCCTATGACAAGTCCTTCAACTTTTGGTCTTTTTGCGTAATCTAAAATTCTATAGTAAGACACAAACCTAAGGTTTATTATTATGTAAGATAAATTGTGGCTATATATAAAACATACAATCCTCGTCATATATTTACTTACTTCGTTTTCAATTGAAAAAAACTGTTCCTATGATAAGTCCTTCGCTATTTGGTCCTTTTGAGCGATCTAAAATTTCATAGTAAGGTAGAAACTCAAGCTTATCATTATGCAAAATTGATTGATGGTTATATATAAAGCATACAATACTCGCCACACATTTGCTTCACTGTTTGGTGATTCTTGTTCCAACTTTCTCCATTATACTTTGCTTGAATTATTAAAAACCCAAGTATTATCTATATACTATTCACTAAAATAAAAATAAATAGGTAATCTATATACTATTATATACCATTCACTAAAATATAAAATAAATGAACTGATCTATCTATGTACTAATCACAATCAACAATACATATAAAATAAATGCCTTGATATTTACTCTGTTATTTAACGTAAATATAAATACTTGCTTTATGTTCTAATACTTAGTTTTCGCCCAAAGTTATGATCCAAATAATAATCGGATCTTTTAGAAAAAGCCTTTGCCGATTTTTTTTAATATTAATCACACCAAAAGATAAAATCCTTTGACATAGCTATTTGTTGAAAAAGTATATACACATTTTTATACTAATAATCATAAGACTCTCTTATTAAGTTGGCAAGTAAAAAGAACTTCTTTACTTTATTGAAGACTTTTTTGTTTTTTATTTTTTTATTGATCAAAACAGAAAAACAGAAAAGAGCCAATTTTGTATAGATGTAGGACAACGCAATTTATTATAAAGATCTACGCAAAGTTTAATTTCCTCGTGGATCTATAACAATAATAATAGGATCAATAAGGAGGTGTTCCTAACATATTTCCCTAAAGGTCTGACCTACTCGAAATTGTCCAAATTAGGTTAGAAATCAAAAACCTTTTAATTATTGAATAATAATAAAAGAAACAAACTCAGGATACTCGAGCATAAATGAAATTCATGAAAACACACGCTTTCTTACAAACAACATTAGTATATCATACTTTCTTCATCTATATTAAAATCACTGTATTGAAAATCTACATACTCTTCGCTTAAAGTATTAGTGCACTAACAAAATTAATGAAAACGTTATTATTATTATTATTATTATACTTGCTTGCATAAACTCGAAGTAAAAGCTGGGAATAATGTAGAAGATATAGATTATTATAAAGAAATAATAATAATAACGATCATTTATAAAATTATTTTTATCTTCACCTTGCTAAAAAAAAAGAATTAAATAATAAAAACAATATGGAATAGTCATTATAATAATAATAATTAAGATGTAAGAGTAAGTGTTATTTATTATGATTCGTAATAATAAAAAAGAGTTGAAAAATGAAAAACAATATTATTGGAAGCTACTGTGTAGTTATTATTGTTGTTGTTATTGATATTTAAAATAATAATATCGGTGTAACGATTTTTTATTGATTTGTGTTAATATTAATCGCGCGGTGTATATGGTTTATTTATTACGACAGTGTTGTACGTGAATATACACTAACCTTTTATGCTTGGTTAAATGGCCTGGACTTACAATTTTTACATGATTCATGTGATCGTGATGTTTTATTAATTAATTATTGGTTAATTATCATCTTTCTTATCTTACACAACCCATGTGTGTTTTAAAAAAAACAAAAAATTATCCAAGAATAATGCGTTATTGGTTTCATTTACATCAAGTCATTAGTTGAAACAAGTAACCTTTTAAAAGAAACTGCAAATTTCTGCACCAAAGCTGATGAATACAAAGAAGTGATTTTTAAGAAATCCTTTGCTTTCCACCAAAGCAAATAAAACCCTACTACTCGTTGTTAATACTAACACCAAACCTCATAGTTCTATACCACCCTGATAACAAATAGACAATTAAACCCTACAATTTAATTTCGGATACAAAAGTATTTTATTAAGTTGTGAAAATGTTTTCACATAACAGATTATTTATAAAAAATATTAATTTCTGCTCTGAAATATTAAATAATCAAGTTAGTTAATCAATCGGTTGTATTTCATACATGCGACCTAGCCTCTTTTGTAATAATAATTGTGGTAAACCTTTTGATCATGAAAGAGATTTCTGAATAAATAAATAATGGATTAATAAACAAAATAATGATAATGGATAATACTAGTTCCAACTAACTCAAATAATAATAATAAACATATAGAATTTGTCAACGATCTTTCATCTAAGAGATGTTCATAATTTATCTAAAAACAACTTGATCAAACCAATTGAACCTCAATCAAGTAAACAATAATTGAGCTTACATGAATGTATCGAAAATATACGACCTTTATCTAGAGTTTTACAAGATGATATAGACAAATCATCTAACTAACTGGATAGTAAGTGAACTGTTGCCTTTTATCGATGGCTAAAGGTGGAAATTTTAAAAAATTATCAATTTACTTCAACTTTCTACTATAAATTCAAAAATATAAGATATAAATTTTTAGTAACTTATTTTTAATTTTTAGAATATGGTCCTTTCCCATTGAAAAGTCTCACATGCATAACTTCACTACTGCACAGATCAGGTACCCTCCCCAGTACAGACAAATGAGTCATTTCGAGCACTTTCCTCAGCAGTTTGGGTCTCGGAAAAGTTTAGTACTTTAAACTAGTACTAGTTTCAAGGTAGTTTCATTAGGTCACGCAGGATTAGAAACAATGAATGGAAATTTTCAATTGTTCAATTAAACATAGTCATAATTTTTACTTTAGTCGTGATCTTTTACCTTAATCAATAAAACAAGGTTTTTGCTTTCATTACTTTGACTTCATGGTAGTGAATTTAGCAAACAACATTGGTGGTGGTGTTATACACGTAATTAACGCATAATGATAAAATTTTTGTTGTTTTCTTGATGAAAATTGGACCTTTTTCCCATTCCTCTGGAGTTGAGTTGTTGAGAGTCTTACACGAGATATCACAAATATCATTAAAGAAAACCTGAATTTAGAAAAAGGAAAGTATTGTTAACCCTGCCAGTTTTTACAAGTACATTAGAGGGATCCACAATAGTTTTATTATATTAATATGGTAAAGTGCTGGTGAAAGTTAAAGATATACACTAAATAGTTTCATAATATTGGTCAATAACCAAACGTCAAATTTAAATGATAAGAAATTTCTGAAAAAGGACTTTATTTGTTTGTCACTTAACTTTTGAACTTTTCATTTATAACAAAAAGATGTTTAAAATTAGATCATTACACTATGAATGCTACGTTTTTAGAAAGTCGATTGATGATAAATTGTGATTATAATTAGAATTTTTGTGTAAAAAGTATAATGAATATTTCGTTTTGATTAAAATTAACTCATATAAAACAAGTTTAGAGTATAGATTATCTAGCATATAAATATAGATTAATATTACCTTAAATTTTTCAAGATAATAATTTGAGCCTCAAAGAATAACGAGTACTTCAAATGAATATTTGCGCTCGAACTTATATCATGTGCCGCCAAAATAATTTAAACTTTTCAAGGTATCTATCTATCTGATCCTTTGAATTTCTCATTTGTATATTTGCATTCGAAACAAAAATAGATTGTCGTTATGTAAATGGTTTATTTTTATGTGAAAATGAATTGGATAAATTTGCCAATTCCATTGATTGATAAACGATTAATAAAGAAATAAAACAATCGGAATTTTTTTGTGTTAAAAATAAAATTTCGAATATTTGCACCCAAACATAAATTGCTTATCTTTACGTAAATTCTTTGTTAAAAAAATCATTTAACTTAAAATAGACTATTCAGGAATACGTATTGATTTGATCTTATATATAAATACATATATTTGAATTCTCTCTCACGTTTAAATTATTTTGAAAGATATCTTCAAATAATTTTTCTTTAACAATGTTCATCAAGTTAATAAAAGTTTACAAAAAGTTTCGAGCATTTGTCAGAGGTGAAGATAGTGACGATATAAATGACAATCCAAAGCCCCGTGTAGAATATGAAGAATATTATCATGGCAACCAATTCCAGAGCTACCAGGACGTTTTGGATGAATTCGTCAAAGAATGTAATAAAGAAAGACCGCCTCCATACGATAACTTTAAGCAGAATGATAGCGTCGAATACTTTGATAAAGAACGACTATCAATCAATTCAAATAGTATTAGCGAGGTTGGTGGTCCACCAGATGTCTACAAAATCCTTTTGGTAGGCGGAACTGGAGTTGGAAAATCAACACTAATTAACGCAATGGCAAATTTCTTTCGGGGTGGCACTCTTGATAATCTGAAAGTTGTCATTCCAACTAATCATCTCGATGCTACTGAGATAGGTATTAGTATTATATTTAAAAATATTATAAAAAATCACCAAATGTAGATAATGAATTTAATTTTGAATTTTTTTTCACTATTTCAGGATTCAGAAGCTCCGAAGCTAACAGCAATGATCAAACAAAAAGTCAAACCACAGAATGCCATACCTATTGCTTCAATCATCCAGAAAATAAAGCTCACAGATTTATTTTCATTGATACTCCAGGATTGAGTGATACGAATGGCGTGGATCAAGATGACAGGAATATCCACGCGATAATTGATACAGCAATTCGCGTCGGTTCAATATCGGCAATTGTAGTTGTTGCTAATGGAACTGAATCTCGGATGACCGCAACAGCAAAAAACACTTTGGTTCGCCTGGCAAATAACATACCTAATGCCATTGTCGAGAATAATCTTTTTCTAGTTTTAACAAAGTGTACAGAAATGAGTGCCTCTTTTTCTGTAAAAGATTTTGCGGCTGATTTTGCAGAGCCAAGTGTTAGTATTAATTAGTAATAACCACTCAATTTAATTAATTATGTATGCATGTATGTCTATAGATTACAAATTTCTATATTTTTTATATTTATTTAGGAAACTTTCTATGTGGATAACCAAGCTTTCTGCAATCATCCTAAAACATGGTTAAATGATGAAGATAAATATAAACGTCTTGACTCACAATGGAAGGAATCCGAAAAAACAATTAATGATATGCTAATAAAAATTTCTCGACTAGCTCCCATCCGAACTATAGTATTTAAACAAATGAAATCCCTTCGGGACGATATCAAATGTGAGATTCTTAGAACATCCCAAGTCATTGCAAATATTCAAATAATGCATGATCTCCTTGATGGTGCTCAAAAGGATAAGAAAAAATATGAAAACTATACAAAAACTGAAGAAGTCACAATTTCGAAAATTGTTGACGCTACTAATCATAGTACAGTTTGTATTACACATTTTAAGACGAACAATATCTTTTGTCATGAAAATTGTGGACTTAATTTTACTCCAACGCCTGGAGAACATCCATTTAGAGATTGTTATTGCATGAACGACTACAAAGTATGCAAAAAATGTGGATGTGGCCCTACGAGGTAATCTCTACTTTCACAATAATGCATTTTTATTTACTTGTGAATAATTCTAATTTTATATTATAAATTTTATTCAGTCATTTGCATAAAAGGATTAAAGTAATCAAAGAAACAAAAAAAATTGACAAAGTCCTTGAAGATATGAAAGCGAAATATGATGAGCATAAATCTAAGGCAGATAATTACAAAACAAAGCTTGCTGATCTCGAAGCTACTGCCAATAAACAATACACAAATATTCATAAATATTGTGCTGATCTTAGAAAAGTTTGCACTAAATTATCTTTTCTTCTGCATATATTTTTTATATTTATTTAGGAAACTTTCTATGTGGATAACCAAGCTTTCTGCAATCATCCTAAAACATGGTTAAATGATGAAGATAAATATAAACGTCTTGACTCACAATGGAAGGAATCCGAAAAAACAATTAATGATATGCTAATAAAAATTTCTCGACTAGCTCCCATCCGAACTATAGTATTTAAACAAATGAAATCCCTTCGGGACGATATCAAATGTGAGATTCTTAGAACATCCCAAGTCATTGCAAATATTCAAATAATGCATGATCTCCTTGATGGTGCTCAAAAGGATAAGAAAAAATATGAAAACTATACAAAAACTGAAGAAGTCACAATTTCGAAAATTGTTGACGCTACTAATCATAGTACAGTTTGTATTACACATTTTAAGACGAACAATATCTTTTGTCATGAAAATTGTGGACTTAATTTTACTCCAACGCCTGGAGAACATCCATTTAGAGATTGTTATTGCATGAACGACTACAAAGTATGCAAAAAATGTGGATGTGGCCCTACGAGGTAATCTCTACTTTCACAATAATGCATTTTTATTTACTTGTGAATAATTCTAATTTTATATTATAAATTTTATTCAGTCATTTGCATAAAAGGATTAAAGTAATCAAAGAAACAAAAAAAATTGACAAAGTCCTTGAAGATATGAAAGCGAAATATGATGAGCATAAATCTAAGGCAGATAATTACAAAACAAAGCTTGCTGATCTCGAAGCTACTGCCAATAAACAATACACAAATATTCATAAATATTGTGCTGATCTTAGAAAAGTTTGCACTAGATTTAACTTTGTCGATGAACTTAGTGCAAACATTGAAGTTATAAAACTTGATGCAAGAAATATAAAAAATGTTGATTTGCGAGAAAAGTCTGAAGCCGAAATTAAAAAACTTGTAGAATTGGTGAACGAATTGTCTACAAATTCTGGTCTTTCATCCCCATAACCAGTGCCCCCAGAATAGTCAACATCTCTGGAGCCGTCTTGACTTTCGTACTTTCTTCTTACTTATATTATGATTTAATATATAAAGTTTTTTTTATGTAATTACTTATTAGATTATTTTATTGTATCATTTTTACATTGTATTATTTTTACACATTCAATTATATTATTATCAACATGTGCTTTTGTATTAAATAAATCGAGACCAAACAATAAATAAATAAATGGCTTTGTTTATGTTATTTATGACATGACGTAGTTCAAAAACTATTTCTTGAAAGATTGATTTACATTGAAAATCGTTTTCTAATACTAATTTCCAAGATAATAGTAATTCAACTTCAACCAAACATACATCTCTATCTCTCTTACTCTCACATAAAATTTGTAATTTAGTAATATTTGGGCGTGCAAAGTTTGATTTCCTATTACTATATCTTTTTTTTCTTTTTCGAATAATTAACATAATAATGACAGAAAATCAGGAAACAAAGAAATTTCGCATGCATGTTCTACAGGACCTATGCTACAAGCTACATCAGGGAATTTCGAAGTGTGTTAATTTACATTGCTTTTACATCTCTGTTAAATTTATATCAATTTTTAATGTTATTTTATAAAATAATTTAAAGTTAATTTCCAGCATAAAAATTTCAATTATGTTGTAACTATAATGAAGTTTAACAATATTTTACAAATTGTTATTAATTGAATAACTAGAGTAGCGAGTAATCACCACCACCACCTTTTTTAATATACAGGAAAAAAACCAAATATGTATAATTCTAATTTTTTTTAAATAAATAAATATATATATATATATATAAATGAATAATCATACTATGAAGAATAATTTTTTTAACCTTTTGATTTCTAAAGAAAATTTAATAATATAATGATAGTATGATTATGAATGAATGCAATATTAAAAACTCATTTTAGTGAAATTATATGCTCAAACCAAATCCCATTTTTGAAAATACTTTTGTCTATTGAGGTACTGTTTGTTGTAGAAGGAATTTCATTTAAAATGCCTGATATATAAACAATCTTATTTGTTGGTCCAACTTCTATGATCACATCTTCTGGATTTTTACTGTGTGAACATTTGCTATAATGATACATTCATCTCTATTTTCAAAATAAAAAAATAATTTAATTTTTTATAAAATTAATGTAGAGAATGTTACTTGGTTTTATATAATAATACTAATAATACCCATGATCAAAAAACACCATGATTTTTATCATCCTCAAAATTATTTTATTGTCATTACTGTTACTGCCACTATTAATGTCATCAATATTGCTATTATCATTGTTATAAATGGTTTTAGACTGAAGTTTAAATAGAATTATTATTAATAGATTTTTTTCTCTGTCTTGCTGAATATCCTTTCTAGGTAAACAGATTTCTATTAGATGTGTATATAAAACAAATAAATTTTTTTAAATTATAACTAGAGTAACGACAAGTGGCGATAACCACCACCATCCTTAAAACACTTACCCAGCCAATGCATTTCCATGATTATTTTCTTGTCTTCTTTTTTTTGTATCTTTTTTTGATGACATTATAAAAAAAAATTTTAAAAAAGAAGTTTATGATTTGATCAATGCATACACATTACTTATTTATCCTATGCATAATCAATAATAATAATATTATATTATTATAACATTATAACTAGAGTAATGACAAGTGGTGGGTGATAACCACCACCACCCTTAAAACACTTATCCAGCAAATTCTTCACAATTATTTTCTGTCTTTTGTTTATTGATGACATTTTTTAAAAGAAAGGAAGTTTGTATTTGATCGATGCATACACATTAATTATTTATCCTATTGGTTTTTTTTTTGGTAGGACAGATGCGAATTAATTTTTTTTTTTTTGGTTGGGTCTCCTAAAGAAAACATGTTAATAACTAACCAGAGGTGCTTTTTTTTATTTGTATTGATATGTATGAGGTGTCTTTATTTTAGCTTATAAATATTTTAATTGGAATCAAAACACGGAGCAGATCTTGCTGGGTAATTACAAGGTTTTCATTGATAATATTTTGCTTTGCGTAATCATAATAATACTATTATTAATATTATTATAATTACAAGATGCCAAGGCAGCATTGACTGTTGCAAAAGAAACTATTTGATATGCAATGTTTGATTATTGGAAATTTACAGATGTTGAAGCATGCACACTACCTTGAACACATTACAGTCATTCTCACATGTTCCTCATGTACACGAGGCTAATCTGACCAAGATTTTCCCAATTATACAATGATGTTACTGAATTCCAGGGGGGCCACATGGTCCTGGAGTTTACCAAAACTGCATCAATCGTCAATGACACTTTCACTAATCTTCCCTTACAGCACCAGACCAGAGATGGCTGGCTGGTATGCTGGCCGAAAAGTCGCCTGCAATGATTCCACCTCTAGGGTAAGGATGGCACTGTGATCAAGTCACAACTCTGCTGACGAATTGTAGTGCCATGTAAACATCAAAGCAAAGAGAATCTGCAACTTGTTTCAAGCACAGGAGGTCACAATTTAGAGCAGGGTTGGTGACCCTGAAATTGCATTGGGCTCTGATGTTAAGAGGAAAGTTGTAGAATAGTGTTTGTTTTGTATTATCATTTTCATAGATTTTCTGTTTCTCTTTAATTTTGTTGACCAACTGAATTTGTTGTTTTTTTAAATGGGAACTTTTTCCCATATAACCTCCCACTCTAGATTAAAGGATTGAAGCTCAATGAGAGCATGCATCTCACAAGTATAAAGGTGGCAGTTTGATTCTGCCCACTCCTATTGTGATAGTCACCATGATCACTGGCATCAAGAAGAAAGCTGTAAAATAAAATGGTTCGGATTTTGTTTGGTATGTTATAAATTAATTTCCCCAAATTTTCTGCATCTCTTTAATTTTTATTTGACCAACTGAATTTGTTATTTAAATAAATGGGGTATGGTTGTTGATGAGTAGGCATGCCACTGACAAGACAGGAGATGCCTTTGAGATATACCAGCCAAACTCATAGAAAGGGATCTTTTGTCCAGACTTAGGGTCACATGGATGTTAAGTTAAATATTTAATTGTTAAATATTAATACTTTCTTTTCATAAAAATTACAGCAACCCAGGACTCAAAAATCTGAATTCAGGGAAAATCCAAAACAGCAACCCAGGTTGCAACCTTCTGAGTTGCAGAATTTTCAACCAGTTGCAGGTGCCAACTTTTATGCTAGTGTGGCAATAACATGCAGCAATCATCACACAAATTCCAGCTATCAGTAATCAATGCCCATATGGTGACAGCCAAGCCTGGTCTGAGGAGAAGATAAGTATGTTTTGTCTAAAGTCTCCCAACATGATTAATTATATTTAAAATATTATGAGATCAAAATTCGCATCTCACACAAATCTCTTGGATTTGGTTAAAACATTATTTATCCTGTCTTATGGAGTATCCAATTATGTGATTCTTCTTTACTTCCTCTCACTATATCATTCAAGCTATTTAATTATTTACAGGGCAAGTTTCCTTACTTCCCTTCTGGTAACGTTTTCTCAGCAGTCCTTTGTTATCTGCCTGAGCTTGCACACCTCAATGATATTTATAATATCTCAAGTATCCACCATGATACTTTATTGGGGTGTCTTACATTATATGATTTTACAAACATAGTCAGTCACATATATAAATTTTCATATATAGGGTTTGTACTAGGAAAATCAACCTTCCAGACAATAAATCTATTTTTAGTAACAACCCTTATAAATTTGGTTACACATATGTTTTTAATATATAAAGAAAATATTCCAAGCCTTGTATCTCATTTTTCTACTATGCAATCAGGGTCCAATTTTTTCACCAACTGTAAATCCTTTATTAGAGATTATTGTTGAGTAAAAAGACAAAAAAAAAAAAAAATAGCTGGAAGCTCGATTTTCCTAGTACAGACCCCATATGACAATTTTTTGCTGATCTTTTTTTCAATAGTAAACTTTGAATGATTATAACTCTTTAAAGAATAGAGATACTGACCCTGAGTTAAGTTTAAACCATACTAGAGGAATAGGACTATAAAGTAATAGAGCCCCTTTTTTTATTTTAATATAAACAATGGCATTTATTTTAAGCTAGAAAATCAAAGTAAAAGTTGTGAATATATGTTACAAAATTTTATGCAAATAAAATTGTAAAAAGCTCTATTAGTTTAAAGCGCATCAAAAAGTGAATCTAAACCATAAATTTTTATTTGAATATAACATATAGTTTAAGAGTTATTTTGAGTTTTGTAATTTTGCGAAGTTTGCCAATTTGTATAATAAATTTAAAAATTTTTTTTGTGGTACCAAAAATCCTTATTAATGAAAATTTATATATGCGATCAACTATGTTTGTAAATCATATGATGTGAGACACCCCAATACTTTATACACTTATTATTATATCTATGGCTCAGTTCCTTAACTGACCACACCTAACTAGGATTTCCACTATTTAGGCATTGGCCTAATCTAAATAAAATAAGGGAATAAGAATTAAAAGAAAATACACACACAACTATACTTATCAATGGCGTCCCCCTGGTAAGATAGTAATTAATTAATAATTGAGTTAGAGTGAAAGGTTTATGTGGTTTTGGAAGCAGGTGGATTATTCCACTGGCAAGTATTTATTCTTAAGAGATATTTATGTTTGTATTTTATTATCAAGATGTTATTGTTATTACAAGATAATAGTTAAGAACTAATTAACTGATTATTACATGAAAGAGAAATTTACAACATATTTATACATGTTAAAGGTTCTATCATCTAGTTATCTGACTTCGTTGAAATCCTAATTTATACTGTGAGATAGTAAATCTTGGACCTATCAATTACCCGGTTAATATTGACCAATTAGAACGAATTTACTACGGAAGTCA
>CAUDNR010003890.1:43781-69312 GCA_958430865.1 Entrophospora sp. SA101
TGTGGCCCTTCTATCTATGACAAATCTAACACTAGGCTTTTGCTCCTTGCAGAGGCCACAAAAAAAGGCCAGCTATTTCCACAGCCACTGGGCAAGGAGAAAACTTTGTACAAATAATTTGTAATGAAGTTGAATGGTTGTTTCCAAGCAAGAATAAAAAATTCAACTCCACATACAAGAAGCAAAAATTGGAAGAAATCAATAATGATAATTCATCACATCAATATTAATTTCACCCACACCTGTTAGAAGTAAAGGGGGCATGGAAATTAATGAAAAAATTTCAACAAAAATATGTGACGTTTCAAAATCAAGTGTATCTGTGAACCATCTGCAAGAACAAACCAAATCAATCAACATTTACAAAAGGCAAAGCACCTGAGCATTAATATAATGATGTTGAAGCAGTGAGGATGAGGAGGGGGAGGAACTCTAATTTTGGTTTTTGGTTTTTGTATTAAAAAAGATGACATTTGATACTGAAATGATAATTGATAATTGATAAGCTATGAACGAAGCATAAGAATAATTAGTAGATGATCATTTTTTGGGATGGGTATAAAATGAATTTTTGTTATGCATGACCCTAGTCTCAAAGCCATACAAATGGGATTTGGGATTGTCCCGTATTGTGAGATTGTGTCCGGATCTCACTAACATCCCAATAATTTATTTAATAATAATACTACTAATATATATTGAGTTTCAGTATAATTTGGAGCAAATGTCACAAATATGCTTTGGTATCACAGGCACTGATGAACCACCTGGTATAATACCTAAAAGATTATCCCAACCACCACGAACACCACCACAATGACGCTCAATAAGATCTTTAAGTGGTATACTCATTTCCTCTACAATAAACAAAAATTGTACAAGTATTAAAACTTATGACATAAAACATAATGAGTAATAGTTACTTGGCTATAATTACCTTCAACAGTACATGGATTGTTTACATGACCAGAAATACAATATAATTTTGTCCCAGAATTTTTTTCCCTGCCAAAACTAGCAAACCATGAACCACCTCTATAACAAGAAAAAAAAATAAAAAATAAATAATATTTTTATTACATTGATATTTTACTAAAAAAAAAGATTCATTACCCTACCGTCTACAAATAGTAGGTGCTACTGCCACAGTTTCTACATTTGAAACAGTTGTTGGACATCCAAATAAACCAACATCAGCAGGAAAAGGAGGTTTTAATCTTGGTTTGCCTTGTTTTCCCTCAATTGATTCAATCAATGCAGTCTCCTCCCCACATATGTAAGCACCAGCTCCACGGTGAATATATACATCAAAATCATAACCTGACTGACATGCATTCTTACCAATAAGCCCAGCTAAAAAATTTTTTATTAAATTCATTAATAATAATAAAATATATGTTTATTCCCTAAAAAAAAAAAAAATCTGTTTAAATTAATAACTATAATAATTATTATTTACCATTGTAAGCTTCATTTATTGCCTCTTGCAAATTAGATGCTTCATTATAAAATTCACCTCTGATATAAATATATGCTGATAATCAATTCATGATAAATTAGTAATCTTAAAATTGTTAAATAAACAAAAAAAAATTTTTTCAACCTACCAGCAGAAGCATTCATAGCTCTACCAGCTATCAAGCAACCCTCAATAAGTTTATGAGGATCTCCACGCATTATCTCACGATCTTTGCAAGTACCTGGTTCACCTTCATCAGCATTTACAACTAAATATTTAGGCCTTATCAAAATAAATAAAAAATTATTAATAATATTATATGATTCATAAAATAATCATTTAATAATTACCTGCCATCTGATGGCTTGTTCATAAAACTCCATTTTAGACCTGTTGGAAAGCCTGCACCCCCACGGCCTCTTAACCCAGAAGTTTTTGTCTCTTGTATAATCCATTCATGGCCTTTTAAAAGTATTTCTTTAGTTTTATACCAGTCACCACGTTTCAATGCTCCTTTTAATCGGTAATCATGTTTTAGATATAAATTTGTAAAAATTCGATCAGTATCTTTGAGATCCCCATAGGTGCGACCAATTGGTGGTGTATTTTGAACTGTGGCAAAGTTTCTAGATAATAATAAATTTTTAAAAACCGAGGATGAGGTTGTTGTTGAACTGTAGCCAACTAAAAAAAATTGAAACAATTAGACAAATATTTATTTATTTTTTTAATTTATAGTAAGTAAAACTCACTTTGGTTTGCTATTAGTCTTTTCGTAAACATTATTGATGGTATACAACAAAAGTGAACATTACCATAGTCACCATGTGACAAAATCGATTGTTATCTTTTTTTATGTGACATTTTAATTAGACCGTGATAGCCGTTCACAAACAAGTACAGTTGACTCTGGCTATATCGAACCTGGCTATACCGAACTCTGGATACAGTCTACTCTCTCTATAACGACCACTAAGTAAAATTTCTCTATAACGAACTTCCCTTTTGTCCCCGTTTCAATTTTTTATAATTAATTTCTCTCTCTATATAACAACCAAAAGCAGAGAAATTACATATAGGGACAGAGGGTTCGTTATAGAGAGAGTGAACTGTATTATTATTTATTATATTTATTATTTACGAGCTATTAAAAGAATGGTGATTATTCGTCATTCTAGTTATATATAAGTAACTTTATTTTTCATTTACTTAGTATTGCCGATGAAGATTTCAAAAGATATTTTAATACAATTAGAAGAAAGAATTCCAAGCTTTTTTGGAGACTTAATAGAATCATTGGAATATTTGATGAAAAATATATAAAATAAATTTATAAAATTTGATCTTTATGATGATAATGATGACGAAGATGGATCTATTAATATAAATAGAAACCCTACAACAGAGGCGATTTAAATAGAATATATATATATATATATACATACACTACTTTCCATACATTCATACGCATATTTCAAATATGTATATTTTTTGTAGAATATACCTACCTATACCAACAACTTCTTTCATTTTACAAATGGATGTTTCAACCCCACAATCATCAGAAACTGAAACCTATTTGAATGTATTGAGATCACATAATCTAAATACGACTCCTAAAGTACCCTCATTACTTAATGAATCCACTCACACATCTGGTGGTGTATAAACACCTGGTGATAACAATCTTAAACAACACTCCAAATTAATTTCGATTTTCGATTTTGGGATTCAAGAAATCGAAATCGAAATCGAAATAAACCTATTTTGCCATTATATATGCTTTTTATAAAACAAAATAGTGTTTAATGAATAATTATTCGATTAATTACATTTTTATAGAGATAATTAATCCCTTATAAAAAATTTATATAATTAATATGTGAAATTAATTTTAATTGGCTAATTTCAAATACAAATTTGCTGCGTTAATCTAACCAATCTATATTACTCAATTGCGTCTCTCTTTAAATGAGCATGCTGATGTTTGCATTTATTTTACGAGGAACCCGTCAGAAGGAACAAAATCTGCATTTATTCTGCCGACATTACCAGACAATGTCAAGAAGAAATACCCGTCGAGTCGAAGTGGAGCAAGAATTCAATATTATTGATTTGTTGGATAGAATGAAAGTTTTATGGGAGGAGCCAAAAAATAATAAACAAATGTTTGTGAATGTTCAATTTTAATTAATTTATATATATTATATTATATTTATATTAAATATTTTAATATTATATTGCGAAATAGCCCGATAATGACAAAACCCCAGATAATTGAAAAAATGATTAATGAAATTGTAAATCATCATTTGAAGTTAAAACGTCAGAATTGGTTAGATGTTGAATTATCAGATCCAAAAATGAAATTTCAGGTAAAAAATAAAATTTAAATAATCCTGATTTATATTACATGTTTTATTCATAATATTAAATTTATTCTACATACATATGTGTGTGTTTCAACAGATTCTTAAAGATTGTTCATTGGCAACTAAAAAAAGAGTTCCTAATCTTGAATTGAATAACATAAGAACAACTAAAGATGTACTAGACTTTTTTGTTAAAAAAGAACAACCAGATCCAAGAACTATTCATCCAGTTGCAGACTGGTTTATGAATCAAGATAAATTACCTCCAAATATTAATTTTGTTCCTTATTTCAAACAATTGGGTGAAAAAAGATTTGATCGTGTTAAACTTCAAAAAAAAATAAAAGGTTGAAATTTAAAAGGCAAGACAAAATTTTTTTTTTCATTTTCAATATAAGAGATTTACCAAACCATCTATTTGATTGTTTAATCACCTTATTGTGTGTATATGTGATCTTCTAGCATATTGATATTTTTTTTAATTCCAGGTTTAATAAAGATTTTGTTTTCAATGTCAATATTATGTTACGTTCCATATGTTACGTACTTTATAATTACAACTCTCTATAGAGAACATTTTCATTGATAAAATAGGAAAAAATTATAGATTATGTTCATACAAATTATATTTACAAATTAAATAGATGCTGGCTAGCAGCAAGTATCTAAAAAGTTAGGTTGAAAATATTTTTACAAATAGATAGATACTGACTAGCAGTAAGTATCCAAAACATTAGATTGAATAGATTGAAACTTTATCTTAAAATCTTTGGAATTCAAATAGCATTTGAAAAATAAAAAATTTAAATGCGTAAAAGAATTATAAAATGAATTATCTTCTGAATCATAGTTTAGGTGCAGTTAGCCTAGTTTATTACAAAGATTTTTTGTCATCAACCAACAGTAAGAGTACTTAGAAATCTTGTAAAAATATACATCAACAAATTAGTACTCAACAAGTGGAGTATCATATAATGAACGACCAGCTATTTTGTTTAGATATTTTGTTTAGACTCTCTGACTAGGAGAGATCCTCATCGGATCCTTTGACGTTAAGAGTATTGTTGAAGTTTTTCGAATCTCAACATAATTGATGGCTGGTGTAAGGTGGTGGGGTAGTAAAGTAGAAGAATGAGAAGCCGAGAGCAATCAGCAATAGAAATAGCAGTTGCTGAATGAGGATCCAAGGCTTGATAGTGTGGTTGATATTCTATGGGATCATGCAAGCCTAGTCTCTTAGAAACACCATTACACAAGTCTGTGAGAAACGATATTAATTAATCATTCCAAAATGTACATTCCCATCATCTCTTTGAGCATGGCCTTTATATATACAAGAATTAACTCCTGTACCAGCCGATTCGATTAGCATAACTGTCAGGATAAATGAATTTGACTTCGGACATTGAGAGCATGAAGATTGGGGAGAGCAAGAGATGTGATGGTTAAGTGCAAAACCCATCAAGTTTTGAAAGACGTTGATGATGACGATGATGGTTGTTAGAGTGTCCATTTAGCCAAACTGCATTTGTATAAATATTTAAATTTGCATTCGGAAATGTTATTTTAGAATTTTATTTAAAATACAAAACATTTAACATTGAAATTGAATTTCTGAAACTCTTATCACACCATCCGGGTATGCTAAAAGCCCATACCTCCCCTTTTTAGTATCTTTCTACCCAATCAAAATAAAAGATCTGAGCTTTAGTGTACCCCCCTCCAGTCGTATACAAATAACATACTAATAATATAAATATCCAACCAGGCTACCCGGCTCACCGCAGGTGACCCAGGCTCACATAACCCAGATCGATCTAAATAATGATGATGCAACCCATATATGTGAATCAGGTAATGCTGAATTAATATGGTGGTGTAATTAATATGCCGCTGTATGTTGAAATGAATTACACCGCCATAATGCCGAAATGTGCGTTAAAAAAAGAAAAAAAAATTTATTCAATAAAATATTGACAGCCGTTTAAAAAAAAAAAATTGAAAAATGAACGAATTGTTGAAATTGACGAAAATTACAGATCGGCTAATATGAAATCGTCAATTCGGCGTTAAGGCATATTATAGTGGTGTAATTTATTTTGGGCAACTACACCCATGTATAGATGCAATCAGTGATAATAAACCTGATCCAATAGAAATATCAAGGCTAATTAATTGTAGACCCTATTCACAAACTACTTACGGCCACTATTCTTTGAAAAACATCCTGGGTGTATTGGCTGGGGATTTAGAAAGAACAATGCAAACGAATAATAATATTTGAAAGAATGTATTTAAAAAAAAAAAGATACAAAAAAGGTTTCTTTTTAATTAATTAAAACATCCTATGACAATTTCATTTGCACGAGACACGTAATAATTACACAAATTACATAGATTTTATTATTTAATAATTGAATTCGGAATATTTTTTTGCAATTAAATTATATAATTAGAGAAATTGGTAGTTAATAGTAGTTAGGAAATCCACACTTAAGAATCATTTGATGAATACCCGGTGGAAGTTTTCCATACTACTTCTGCTGTTTATTTTGTATCTTCACAGGCATAGCTTGTTTTATTGATTGTGAAAATGATACAACCATAATTTCTTTGCAGGAAGGGATCCTTCTTATTCGAAGGATTTAAAAGAGTCCTCAACCAATTGTGGAATGGAGTTGAGCACATCACAGTTAAATGGATGTTGAAAGGGATATATGATAGTAAGAAATTCAACCTTCTTCAAAAGCAAGCTGAAGAGAAATTTTGTGATAAAATTGGATATCAATAAATAATGCTGGTTATATTAATAATCTGTGATCATAAAATTATTTTGAGAAAAAAAGTGCTATTATTGTTTCATCTACTTGTTATTTAAAACTATTATTATTATTATTTATTATTTATTATTAATTAAAAAAGTATTATAAGAAAAAAATTTAATTACACTCATCTAATCCATTAATCCATTCATGTAAATAAACCAAAATTTATTTAATCTTGTTCTTTAATATTTTATTAATAGCAAGTTTAATAATGTTGGCTGATTTTTCAATTTCTTTTTTTGTGAAAATAGTAGAAATACAAATTCTAATACTTGGTTCTACATTAAATAATTCTTGATTCTTAACATATTTAGATCTTGTTAATAATACACCATTGTTCATTGCCTCATTAACTATATCCTGTAATAATTTTTCTTTTTCTTGATGATTGCTACTATTATTGTTTTTATTATTGCCATCACCATTATTTTTACGAAAATTATGAATAATACCACCACCACCACCATTGTTATTAATAATATTATCACAATAATAACTGTCTTCACCATTACCAATTTTTATAACATCTTCATTAATTCTCAAATGTAGTACTGGTGAATCTTTTGATCCTTCAATATTGATATATTTAACATTTGACAAACAATTCCTGAATGTTTGAATGTTTGATGATAATGTTGTTATTAACAATTGAGAATTTTTTGATAGAATTGATAAAGATTCTGTTGCACTAACTGCTAACATTGCTGGTAATGAAGCTGAATAACAATATGCTGGACCTGATATTTTCTAATAATATTAAATTATTTGTTAATCATTTTTTTAGTATATATATATAAAATAATAATATTGTCATTATCTAATATTTACTTGATGTTCAGTAACTTCAAATGACCCTGAACAAAATCCTCCTGATGAACATAATGCAGTACACATAGATCCAACAATCATATCAACATCCATAACCTAGAGAAGGATAGGTACAATAAATATATATATATATATATTAATCATTGTTTTAAAAAAAATAAAACAAATATAATTAAAAGGTACCGGAATATTGAAATAATCAGTTAATCCAGCTCCTCTTTTCCCCATGGTTCCAAATGACAAACTTTCATCGAGAATTAAACGATACTTGAATTTTTTCTTTAATTCAATCTATCATAATCACCATAATATTATTATCTCTCCTAAAAAAAAACTTGAAAAAAATATAAATCACAAACCAATTTAGGTAAAGGTGTTATGTCACCATAGTTTTCAAATATTCCTTCGGTAATGATAAACCTTCTTGTTAATCGTCGCCCAGCCTAATAATAATAATAATAATAATAATATAATATATAAAATAAAATTTTAGATTCTAAAAATTAGAATAATTTAAAAATCTAGTCAAACTAAATTATTTAATAAATTCCATTGCTATTACTATTGTTATTATTATTACTGCTATTATTATAATTAATATTATTATTAGTATAGATAAAATATAATTGACCTCAATATCTTCATCTTTGATTTTCTGCAAAATTCTTTCCAAATCTTCCATATCATTATGTTTATACCATTTAATTACAGATCTAGAAATTTGTATACCTTTCTGTATTGCAAAATTACACCCTTGATCACTAATTTTCAATATTAAATAGGATTAATAAATTTATTTTAATATAATAGTATTTAATATTGATCAATTAAACCATCAAAAGTCTAGATATAACTTACGCTACAATTATATCTCCTCTTTTACAAAATGATGGAATTGCTGATCCAATTGTAGAAAATCCTTGAGAATATAAGATTGTGTCTTCAGTTCCTAAAAACTCTGAAACTTTTTTTTCAAATTCTGTATGTACATCTATACATCAACCATTAATTTTTAATTATTTAATAAATTAATCATTAGTGATTAGAAAATTTAAAAAAATTTCAGGTTCAATCTTCTTTTTAATTTAATAAGTAATCACAAACCAAAAGTTCCATAAAACCCAGGTGGTCCACATGATCCAACACCATATTTTCTAAGTGTTGCAATGGCCTTTTCCTTTTTATTCCAGAAAAAAATATTCATATATTATGTGTATGTGTGTGTACATAATAATAAAATTAACATTTTATCATTATGCTTTTTTTTTACCTTGATTTCATCTCGAGATAACATTCCTAAGAAATCAAAGCTAGCAAAATTCATCAACGTTTTACCATTTGTCAATTTTACCTTAGAACCTTGAGGCCTATAGAATATAAATAAATTACAAAAGGCATTAATAACAATAATAATAACAAATTTATTATTATTATTATTATTATCATCATCATCATCTAAATTAATATGTTATTATTTACCCGTTAATTATAGGAACCTTTTCTAATTCTTTTAAATCATCATCTGATAATTTTGAAACCAAAGGTTCTGGTTGCCATTCATCAACCAATTCTTCTACTTCCTATCATTTATCCATCAATCATAATTAGTTATATAACTAATAATTAACATTAAAAATGATTATTTATTTAATTAAATTACCTTTGGAGTTAATTCAATTAAATTATTGTCAGTACGATATTTATTTCTAAATAAATAAAATATTGCAAAAAATACTAAAAAAAGTTCTAGTGTTGTGCGATAAGGATCATCTTGATGTGAGTTCTTTATGTACTTTAATAGGATCCCTGATCCAGGAATTTTAGAGTACAATATGGAAACATTTGTAATAAAACTATTAAGAAATTCAAACAAATCATTTAATGCTGGATATGCTGAACTCATTTTATTTATTGAATATTTTACGAAAAAATTTTTATAAATTAAATTTGTTGATCGTTGCAGATATTTCTTGGAAAGGCAACTAACTATACGTAGCTGGTGGAAATTTTATTATAAAAATAAACCATTTTCTTCAAGCGTATAAATGACTAAATCCAAACCTAAATATAATACTAAAATAATAATAATGACGTGTTTTTTTTACATTTTGTATCAATCACATGAGAAAGAATCCTATTAATTGCACGTAGCACCAATTAGAGTTATGTATGTAATGGCAAGCCGAAGTGGTCAAGTTTGAAATTTTCTGATACGCACGCGACGGTTTCGCATCATTTTTCAAAAAGTTTTTAAATGCTAAATGCATGATTCTTTTTTAGATTCAATGTATACTTTTTAAATGATATCATTTTTTATTATAAATATACAATGCTTTTTCTTTTTTAAAATCCTCTTTTTCACATGCCCAATAATAATTTATTTATGCATTTTATTTCTACACATAAGCAATTTTCTTGAATAAGATACATAATATAAAAAATTTATATCTTAAATTTGCTCCACAACATTAGGGTTCCTAACAGTAACCCTATTCGAATGTTCATAATTATTCTGGATATTCGTAATTATTCGTAATGACTTGTTCGTTTTTTAATTTCAATCTTACTTGTTCACATAATAATTTTTTGTCATTGTCTTTTCAAATGATTTTTCTTTGATTTTGTAGAATTACTTGTTGAGTAGTTTTAACAGTGATATTATTATCAACAGAAGAAAATTTACGATGATTATGACGATGGATTTGAGCTGTTTTTAATCACAAGTTTTAATATTAATTGTAGCTGAAATAATAGACTATTACGTGGCCAAATGGTGCATTGATTGAGTAGTCTAATAAATTACTACAAAAACATATAAATAGACCAAAAAATTGCAATAGAGTGCCAAATGGTATCTGTGATTTGATTTTTACAATGTAAATAAAGATATGTACATATGATTTATTAGATAATTAGATAGTATAGGCATGTAACAATAATACACTAATTGTATCAGAAAAGGAAAGATGAGAGATGACAATTAATCTATTTAATATGGAAAATGCATGGTGTCCAAAAATTCTTTGAGGGCGAATCTCTCAAAGAATGCTCTCCACAGGAGCATTGGCTTCTTCACGTGAAGAAGGAAATTTTTTTTTAACAACGTTATAATGTTATTATATATATTGCACTTTTTTTTTTTTAGATAGGAATTGTGAATGTTAATTATTTACGCACAAATATTTATTGAAACAGTCGAATTTTAAAGTGATTCGAATTAAACCAGATTCCTAAATTTCTTTTAATGCCATACTAATAGGGGTTTCTATTCTAATAATTCGAATAAAGCAAATAATAATAATCAAGCAATTCGAACAATGCAAATAAAGTGAATGATCCGAACAATTCTAATAAAGCGAACAATTCGAATAAAACAAGCGGAATAATAACAAATAAGAATTTGTATTATGAATTTATGAATAGAAACTACATACTAATATTAATAACAATAACAAAAAGGTAATAATTTTACAGTTTTACAAATAAAGAAATGATTATTTTCTAACATTGTTATTAATATGTTTATACGAACAAAATATAACTAGGAATAATAATTTTACTCTAATATAAAAGGGTACACAGACTTGTGGATAGTTGTGGCAATAGAAAATATTTGTGGACTTGTGAATAATTGCGACATGTGAATAATTGCGGACATTTAAGTCACTTTCCCACAATGTTGCAACACTGTGTTGCAACATCAAGAGTTGCAGCACTTTAATTGCGGAACCCATCTTTAGTGATAATACATACAGAAATTGAAACGCAATGTATTTATATATCATTTTATATAGGAATAAGTTCTAAATCTCTACTTTACTATGGAATTTTGAATCATTCGAAATACTATGAATTGACTATTCAAATATGGACATTCTTTTTCAATTGGGAGTGATGTTGAATTAAGTGAATAAATGTATAAAGTTATTTTATTATTTTTTCTTAAGCCTACTAACAGGTTTTGCTATTTTTCTATTAGGAAATAACAATTCTCTATTATTATTATTATCATCGTAACAATTATTAAAATTATTATCATTATTATCATTATTATCATCATTGTAATTCATTATTATATCCATATCATCAGATTCAAACCAAGTAAAGAATGTTTGAGATGAAATGGTGGTAGTTGATGATGATGGGTTTGGTGTGATGATAATAATGATAATGGCGGTGGTTTTGGTAATGACAGTGGTTTTGGTGTTGGTAGTGATGATGATGGTGGTTAAGATTTCTGGCCGAAACTGCTTCTATTAGTAGCCGAAATTGCCGAAATTGCCCAAACTAGTTTGGGCTTTGAGAAAACAGTTTGGACCAGAAACCTTAATGGTGGTGGCGATGATAATGATGATGATGGTTTTGGTGGCGGTAGTGATGATGATGGTGGCGGCGATGATGGTTTTGGTGGTGGTGGTGATGATGGTTTTGGTGATGATGATGTCAATAGCTTTTTCTTTTTTTAAAAACCTTTTTTTCCTATTGTTAAATAAAATCAAATAATGTTATTTTGTTTTTTTTTTTTTTTTTAAAAATTATATTTATGATCTCAATTCAGCATATTGCTATAAATTCTTATTTGAAAAACAATGACTC
Organism: Entrophospora sp. SA101; assembly: GCA_958430865.1. Taxonomy (NCBI): domain Eukaryota; kingdom Fungi; phylum Glomeromycota; class Glomeromycetes; order Entrophosporales; family Entrophosporaceae; genus Entrophospora; species Entrophospora sp. SA101. The sequence continues at coordinate 55,862 of CAUDNR010003890.1, forward strand.
TGAATGAAAAAATTGACACCACATTAACAAATAATGAGGAACAATTCTTAATCCATTTACACTACATTACCCAAAATAATGTAGAAAAATGAACCGTAAAGGAGAATTTTACTAGCATTTTAATTTTTTTTTAAATTTTTTATTTTTTATTTTTATTCTTTATTTTTATTTTTATTTTTGTTTTAAATTATTTAGAATACATATAAAAGATATCTAATTCTAAATGTTTAAATTATTTTTTTATTTTTATATTATTATATTTTTAAATATTATTTTTTTATAATGCTAGTAATTTGGTAATAAATATCATCATCATCATTGCTATTTATCTATCTAGCCCAATTCATCATTAAATGGGTAGGATGTCTTTAAGAATAATATATATCAAATGTACCTTATAATACTTCTTCAACAAAGTCCCTGCCTTCTCCTTCCTTTCCACCGCTTCCTCTTCCTTTATTTTTTCAGCACTCTAATATAATGTGCTAGTATGTCTTCTTCTTTATATTTGAGTATCCATATAAATTCTTTAAAGTGGTCATAGGACCAGTCTTCTTGCTCAAAAAAATTTTTTAAATGACTATTGTCGCGTTTCGTTTTTAAAAAATTTTTTAAAAGAAATCTGTGTGATACCTAATGATAATCAGTCGCAGGACATTGCAGATCTACAGGGGTCAAGTGTCACTCATATATTAATATAAAATTAATGATCTTTGTGCATAATTTTATATGTAAAATCGAAGAAAAAAACCACTCTGGTATACACAAACCTGCCTGATTCAACCAAGATTGTTCCTTGAATTATAAAAAATCAAAACATATAGAAAACCCTTTATTTTGACATATTTTTTGCCAGGGTAAACAAATAAGACTTGAAGAAAATCTTAAGGGTAGGGGGAATCACGTAGTAAATTAATAGTAAACAATGGCTCAAAAAAAAACTTTAATGTCGATCATAAATAATAATAATAATAATAATAACATAAAATAATAACTCAACATTATCAACATTAACACTTAATACTTTTGCCAATCAGTCTTAACACTTACACTTAAATATTTAACACTTTTACTAAAGCTCTGAACGGTTTGGTTTCAGTTTAGTTTCGGTTTTTAAATTATTATCATTGAACACAAAAAAAAAATTTTTTTTTTCCTGATAATTTTTTTTTTCCGATAATAAATAAAATATATATATTAATATACAGTATATAATCAAAAAAAAAAAAAAAATAATAATAATAATAATTAATAATTAATTCCTCCCTTCAATTTTACTGTTAGTTATTGATTTCTTCATGAATGAATTACATAATTCTCTTGATAATAATTCACCTGATAATAGTTCTCCTATTTATAATAGTGAAGTTGGAGAGGAGCATAAGAAGTTTAGTAATAGCCTATTCATCCTGATCCACATAATTGAAATTTCTTTGTTATCATCAATTAATTGCGATTCAGTGATTTAATCCCGAAATAGCTCTTAGCTCTTGAAGTGCGAAATCTATACGAAATAGATTAAAGAATTTCAGCCAATGAATTTCTAATTCCGGTAACACTATCAAATTTAAATTTTTATTGGTTTAAAAAAATAAATTCGGTTCGGTTTCGGTTTGTATGCAAGAAATTCGGTTCGGTTTTGGTCTATGAACTGAAAGTTCGGTTCGGATCGGTTTATAAACCGAAGGTTTCGGATCGGTTTCGGTTTACCCATAAAACTGAACCGTTAGGAGCTTTAATCACCAATCATAACTGTGCACTGGAAGATGGAGACTAGACCTATAATGTCTTAATCTGAGTCTTTTTCCTTTTTTTATTGTCATGCTGTACATGTTGTGGATGCGTGTTGGGCATGTGCTTCCCTATTATACACGAATGCAACACAGCTCCTCAAAAAATCGTTTTAAAAAAACCACTTCGAAAAAATATATAATTACTAAATCTGTCTGACCAGTATTGATCACGGGTGTCAGATTTAGATTTAATAAACTTCCATCCTCAAACAAGTGGCCAAGGTGTTTACACGCTCTCATAATCATGGGATATTTTCCCATGGATGGGTAAAATCTACAGGTTTGGAGGTGTTGACAAGCAAGTGGCTTTAGCTAATGTTTTCATTTGGCTACTTGGTTGACAAAAATGGTGAGGGAGGTCAAAGCAGCCAAGACAGCGAGAAAATTATTTTTCTTAAATGATCATGACCAAGAGCCAGTCTTTTTAAAGAGTCGTCCCAATAACTTGACACAGTGATTCACCGGTGGGTTTTTTTGTTAGCCAATAGCCAAATACCAGCATCAGCTTTAGCCATCTCTTTGACAATGAATGATGCAATTCCAACAAACTCCAGAGCAGAATCACATCGTTGTATCATCGGGCGATGCAGATCAGATTGGCGATATATGCTCGAGAAAGCAAAAGAATGATTGAAATGATTTAAATATATATAAGTTTCCATCCGATAACAAACATTGCAGATCGAATTTGTTCCCAAATCGTCCAAGCACACACAGCCCTTCATGAGAGATATCTCCAACAGCCATGTTGTCTTTCTCGCCTGTGATATTTCTTATAATATTAATAAACAATTATGCGAAAACATACTAATACCGATCATTTATCATGATAACTAATTACCCTCGCCATATAATGTAAAAGACGCTAGTTACTCCATATTGTGTTTTTTATATGGTGTATAGACTACTGCAAAAAAAGAAATAAAGGCATCAATTAGTACGAAAAAATAAACCTGAAATTGTCGGTAAACCATACAAAGCGTTTTTTTTTTTTGAAAAAAGGAGAAAAGACGCGTAGCATGTCGACAGTATTGGTGTGTAGCGTCGCATATGGAGAAAAAAGACGGAAAGATAAGAAATACTCATTGGGACTTCAAATGAGTAAATATTGTTAAGTTGAAATTTTTTAAAATGATGGTTGCGTGCAATTGTCATTCTAGTTTGTTAAGTAATGACAAAACAAAAGGGATATTTGGAAGATGATATGTACCCGTTACATTCGTGAATCGAATATGGTGTACGTGGGTGGGCAGTTAGAATTTCATGGAGACACTGGAAGATATCTAGACCTATTAACAGATTCAAAATTTGGTGCTAGACTTTCTCGACATTATTAATATTATTGGCTCATGCAGGGAAAGAATTTTTACCAGACGATGAAAGGCCTCATTTTAGCGAAAAAAAGAAGTGTGTGATCATTGTTGTTAACATTGTGAATAAATATCCTTGCAAAAAAAATTTATGTATTATTGCATTATAAAAGAAGCTTTTATCTTTATGTTTAATAAATAATCAAATGTTCTTTACATATATAAAATGTAAAAAAAAATGATAAATTTGCCAAATAATGAAAATAATAAATATTATATATATAAATAATTAATATCTACAAACAATTATAAGTAAAAATAAATAAATAAATATATAAAAATACAGTTGTGATTTTCTTTTGTTGAGCATAATCAATGACAATATTTCTATTTTTTTAATAAGATTAACTGTTATAAATATCAATTTTCATCCCCTTTAACACTTCGGTAGCTTTTGGTTGTCTATTTAAAGCTGCCAATTTCAAATATTTAATTCCTTGGTCTCGATTTTTTGGAACGCCAAGTTTTCCATTAAGATACATATCACCCAAATTAAATTGTGCTGTTGGATTTGAATTGTCAGCAGCTAATTTAAGATATCGGATAAATTCTTCTTTGTTAAACTTGGTTTTATTTTCAACCAATGAGAATGCATATCTTAATTGTGCATCAGGAATGCCTTCGTCGGCTGCTGCTTTAAACAATTTGGCTGCAGATGTTCTATCTTTTTTATTACCACCATATCCTTCCCACAAATAATATCCTTTCCAATATTTAGCTCTTGGATTGTTAAGATCAGCATGTGCTTTAAAACACGTCCATGCTTTTTCGTGTTTTTTTTCTTTATGAGCGTTAATACCATCATCAAGTGTCATGATTTGTGTAATTTTATCAGATTGGAATAATACATCGAGTTGTTTACTGCTACCTTCATCACTCACAGAAACAGGTTTCTTTCCTCCTCTTAAAGACCCATCAAAATCAATCGTTTTTTGTGGGTGTAAACGTGCTCCAGCAACAGGAGGAGGGTATTGTGAATATAAACCATTTAATTGAAAGAAAACAAACTGAAGTGATGATCTTATTGAAGGATCATCTTCCCATGCTTTTTTTTTTTGGTAAATATTTACAAATTAAATAATAGTGATAATAAGTTAAAAATATTAGTTTACAAATAAATAAATTTGCTTGTATGTTAAATTATTAATCTTACCTCCTTTTATAATTTTAGCATAATCTTCTTGGAGATTTTTGGTTTCATCATCTGCTTCACCAAATTGTATGTTTTCTCTACCACCAGCTAATACATATTCCCTAACTTTTGACATATCCCATTTTTCATAGGGAACTCTTTCAAAAGCAAGCTCCCAAAGCAACATACCAAAACTATACACAAATAACGTAAATCACTAAATTATTAATCAATAAATTACTAAATTATAAATATTGGTTTCCCTTTTTAAAAAAAATGATACCTGAAAATTTCACATTTAAAGTTATAACGTTGTCTTGGTCCAAATCTCAATTTCTCTGGAGCTAGCCAATGAATAACTTCGGTTATATTTTTCACATCAGAAGTTACACCATCAGTATGACGGGCATAATCAAATTTAGCGATTTTTGATTTATAATTTTTGTCCATCTTTTATTATTTTTATTAAATAAATAATATATTAATATTAAATAATAATAGTAATAATTAGTAAATAATAATAGCGTTTAATAACAATATTATTATTTAATGATAAATTTAATTACCATAATATTATCACAACGAATATCATGGTGAAGAATTAAACATGAATGCAAAAATGTAAGGCCACGACAAATTTCGAGAGCTATTTCAACTTTAGTACGCCATCCAATATCATACGCCTCATAAACTTCTTTTAAACTGCCCAATTCTGCCCATTCAAGCACCATCACTTGTGCACCATCAATAGTTGAAAGACCATAAAATTTTATTATATTATCTGAACCACGTAGCTTTCCTAAAATAGTAAATAGTGCTTGTACCTTTTGATAATCTTGTGGTTTTTCCTTTTCACTTGGTATTGAGACAACTTTACATGCAACGTCCACTGAACCTGCTTTTTTCAAGATTTTTTTAAAAATATAAGGTGGTTTTCCTCTGCGATCTCCTTTTTTTGGATACATAGTGTCCCCTAACTCAGCTGGTGATATTTGAGCTGGTTTAATGGGATTTTCATTATATGGTGTATTTTTATCAATTGAATCCATTTGACCTTTTATAATCAAAACTTCTTCAAGTACTGTATTAATTTGATGATTGTTATCAACAATGCCACCATGAATCTTATCCAAGAACTGTTTTTTTTTAATTGAGAAAAATTTAGAAGATGATAATAATAATAATGGTAATAATAATAATAGTATAATAATCTACCTCAGTCATCCCATCGAGATCTTCCTTTAAACTTTTTTGATCAATTTCACTTTGACTCTGAGCAGACACGGTTAGTGTGAAATGTAAATCATTCATAACACCATCAAATTCCTTGGTAAGTGATTTAAATTTTTCTTTAACATTATTTGCATGAAGATATTTTTTATATCCATGAAGTTGAGATATACTTTCAAGAAAATCCTTTACTTTTCTCAAAACCTCAGTAAAACGCACAAAATTTTTATAATATATCTCATCTTGAAATGCCTTTACATTTTCTTCTTTTCTTCGTTGTAAAGCTTTAACTGATAATTGAGCAGCTTCTACACGATCAATAAAAACATTGCAAATTTTTTTATTATACTGTGCATTCTCATAAACTTGAATTATCTCTCCTGCCAAAATAGTTACAATGCTTATTAGTGGAATAAATGGTTTAACAGCTTCACTGACTGCACTGACTACACCAAGTGCTTGTTTGGTTGCATCCAAACTAGTGCCAATCGATGAAAGATTTTGAATAACTTCTACTCCAGAGTTAAAACTTGTTGTAAAATCTATCGAACCTCTCGAGACGCCTTCTTTTTTCATATTCATTAGTTTTATAAATTTATTTTTATAATTAACAGAGGCGGTATTTATGTGACCCATATTAACACAAGAATAATAATATTATTATTTCCTTCTTAATATTTACATATTGAATGAAATTCTTGTTGATCAGTACGAATTTGGAATTCAAAAAATTTATGTTTCTCAATTTCTCAATTTAACATACATGCATATACATACTATTTTCCATTCAATGGCATACTTGGAGTAATAGTAATAGGTGCCATGAATTTTCGAAAAACAGAAAATAGGTTTTCGTTGTTTCGGAATCTAGATTATCATGGCGTGAGAAAAAATTTCTGAATTTAGAAGATATTTTTATGGAAAACTTTTTGAAGCTTGCTTTCAATAAGAAATGTTCCACTCGCTAAGGTTCCTAACCGTAATCCTACCAATTCAAATATTCGTAAATCCAAAATTACGAATTTCAAATATTTATTTGAATATTTGTAATTATTTTGGATATTCGTAATAGCAATTATTTAAAAACAATTTTATTTGTTTCGAATATTCGTTTATTTCAAATATTCATTAATTTTGATAAATACTCAACAAGTCACAGTATACCTACTAAAAATTATATTTACTACAAAACCCCCCCCCCCGTATTCCATTTGGTTTTGAGAAGACACTTTTACTTGGATTTGGCATGTTCTTACACTTCCCATCATCGTTAAATGAATATCTCGAGTTGTCTACCTTTCTTAACATTTTTTTTTTGGCTGATGGTTGATGAATTATTCGGTGGTAATGGCAAAATAGATGAAAAAGTTTCCGATTTGGTTTGTTCGTTATCCTGCATATTCTTCATAAACATGAGTTGGCTCATCTTCTAATGTTAAATCAGTCAAACCACTCATAATTAAGGAATCAAATTATTTATCAAATATTTGTAATTGTACAAATATTTGTTACAAATGGTTTGAAACAATTACGAATATCCCAAACAAATAAAATATTCGAAATATAAATTATATATAATAATGATAATAATAACTTTAATAAATTGATTTTCGAATATTTGTAAACATTTGATTTTTCGGTTAGGAACACTACTACTCGCCTTTTTATAAATATTTGTTATATTAATATGTAAATTCGCAAATAGGTATTATGCTATTTGAAGTTTGCTGTTTGATTTGGAATTATGTCTTTTGCTGTTTTTTGTTTCGTTTGTCAATTGATTTTTTGGGAAGAATCGGAACAGAATCAAAAGATGAATGGACAATTTTTGTTGTGCTTTTAGCTTCTGAAACCAGAACAAGTGTTTGAATATATATAAAGTATAATCGAAGGATACACCATTGCAAGTAGTTGGAAAAGGAAATAGATATTGGTGTCAATATCATAAGATTTGGATTGCAATTTAGCACAATAATCAGCAAGACTTCTGAAAGATTTACGTAAGGTCGTTAGTAAATATCTTAGCAATTTGTGTAAGCCCTGTATAAATTTCATTTTCCATATCATGGATGAATGTTGGAATATATATACTGATTCAATTTACAATTTTGACCACCATTCTGCAGACTAAAGATGGCTCTGCAAACCAGGAAGTTGCAACCCAAAAAAATTTTGACATCTAATGTTGCAACTGCTGCAAGTCTGTAACTGTCTGTAACTGCCGCAACCTCCGATTGGACAGCTACTTCAATCACTATAAAAATTGATAGAATACCAACAAAATAAATCTGTCACATGATTAATAATTATATTAGTATTAATATGTACAATAAATAATCAGTTTTATAAAATGGTTTTATTAAAAAAAAATCAATGTTGTTAATAAAACATAATTAATGGTAAAAGATAATGTTGTTTTATTTAAAATAATAAATAGTAATAATAAAAGATAATTTATTTACATCATTTTTGTAGTTATGTGATTCCATTTTTGATACTAAGTCATCATAATTATAGTTGCAGACAGTTGCAGATGTTGCAGATACTTGCAAGGGTTGCAGACAGTTTTAGGAGTTCCAGAGGTCGCAGAAAAGGTAGAGACTCAGGCTTTAAAATTTACAGTTACAGAAAATGTGAAAACAGTTATAGACATTAACTTTAGCGATGATATTGTATATTGGCATTCCTTTGATGTTTCGGGAATACTTGATGTGCAGCAGCAACAGATGGTGAATCAACAAAATAAATGTGATCAAAGGTAAATAACCGTGACAACGTCTCCAACCCACTCACGCTTGGTTTCGGTAGGAATTGTAATAGAATGATAGCCGTAACAGAAAAAAACCAATGAAGTTATTTGCATTTTATAATTGTAAAATGTTCAACATAAAGATTGTCCTTACCCGTCTCTCTGATTGATTCTTTAATGGATGAAAGATGTACAGTATTAATTCGGGATAATTAGCAGAGAACAGGTTTAATTAAAACAAATTAATGAATAACCAAAGAAAAAAAGATTAGTTAAAGTCGTAAACAGTATATAAAATGTTTTTTCAAATAAAATAAAATGAAATGGAATGAATGGAAAATATATTTTTACATACTTTTTACACAATTTGTTCATTACCTTTTCCTTCGAATTTAGTAATTTCTTTTGTAAAAATATAACTTACTCTTTCCAATCTTCTTTATCTCTTTCTTTTCTTTCTCCAATTCCTCTGTCTTATCTTCTTCTGTTCATCATTCCTGTATTCTTCCTCATCCAACTTTATTTTCCAAGTCATTTAACCTTTCCCTTGAATTTCTCTGAATTCTCTTCTCCCTTTTCAAGTTGCTATCAAGACAAAAATTTAAAATTAATTTTAAACCAGAGTGACGACAAACACCATTCTTTTTAATAATGAATAACACTTACTTACAACATTTTTTTGGGAAAAACAATTGATTTTAGACGAAGAGTTCAAGGTAAGGAGGGGAACTAGGCATCATTAATAAACATATTAGAGGCACCAGGGCTGGCAGAGTAAAGGTGTTAAAAACCTAATTTTGTAATAATCATCTTGACTGAACTTGGCTAAACTTGACTTAACACATGACTAAATAGTTTAGTCAGTTTAGCCAATTGCTCATTTGAGTTATACGACCAACCCTGTTTGGCACGGTATGGTCGGTTCCGAAAGAAGATATGTTGTTTGTTAATAACCAGAGAGGTATTTCTTTTTTTGTCTTATTGATATTATAAATAAATTCAAGTCAAGCAAGGCATCGATCGAAACTCGTTAAGACGTAACTCGATAAAATGAATTTTTGTTATAATGGAGTTTTTCTAGTTTACCTATTCATATTCCTATTGTTTCACTTTTAATGTTTAAAGACGATTACATATGATTCCACATATAATGAATTATAACTTGACAATACGAATAATATCAGTTTATCGAAAGAAACTTCGTTTATTTTGTATAATTTTATAAATGATTTACTATTACGTATTGTTCCAACGAATAAAGATCTTGCTACTCGTTTAAAATTCGTTAGAAGTAATATTTTATTATATAAAAGTTCGTTAGCACGTCAACATAGGATAGACGAATATTTGTATAACTGTTTAAACCGAATTTTTTAAAAAAAATATTAACTACTTAATAAAACGATGCTTTGAGCCCAAAACAAGTACATCGGTTTAACGAGTTCCGACTGTAGGACAAAAGTTGTCATGTCATCTGTCTACATTATATAGCAATAGGTAATTATTATAGAGATCTTATCATGCATAATAAACAAGTAATTGGTATATTGGTTTGCATAACCATTATCAATGTTAAATATAATAATAAACAATTATAAAAGACAACAAGACCATTGAATGTGGGAGGAAAACAATACAATATGCAACATTTTATTATCAGAAATTTAAGATGTTAAAGGTACACTCACTACTTTGAACATTACAGTTATTTTCAGTTTCAATGAACTCCAGGGCCATATTGTTCCCCGGAATTTAATTGCATCATTGTATCATTGTGGAAATCTTTGGTCAGACTACACGAGGAACATGCATCATTGTTAAAGAAATTTTCCCTTCAATCGTCTCGCCTGTGGAATAAATTCCATAGGGATGAGGTGTGCATATTTGTGATAGGAAACTTTAATTTTTATTTTGACTCAACTAATACATATAAGATGAAAAACTGACAGATCAATTGCACGAGAGGAAAATACTCGGACCAATAGCTATTTATGATGAGTATTGCCTATTAATTGGCGAATCTGGCAGAATTTCCATAGTACACTTTCACTACTTTTATCATCGATACAGAACAAGTAAAATAATATAAAAATAAATTTATTTTCGGTGTTGACTTGACGGTTGCACATGGGGTTTATCTTCCCCTTGTTTAAAGAAACCATTATGTAAAATTTACAACCACGTAAATTAAATCCTGTGAATTTAAAACAATTGTGACACTATCTGATTGTTATAAAGAAAATTTAATTAGATGATGTTTTAATAAAAATTATTTTGTGTTTTAAAAGATAGATTTTATGCAAAATACGAATTAGATTCGACATTGAATTTATTAATGTAGATTGGCAAACACTGTAAAAATATTCAAAGTAGATCATTCTTCATTTAATGTCAATTCAACAACAATACGTTCTCAAAAAATAGCAATGTCAAATCACTCAAGATCAAGCGTAGCATTGGGACCGTTATCAACCATTATTTGGTCATAAGAAATCAAATCCAACAATGTAAAATAATAATTTTTAAAATTGTCTTATTCATAATTTAAAAAATGGGAAGTTATTTTTACAATTTTTTATTACACAATTTTCCAATGTGTTAAATCCTTTTGTATATATATTTATGTTAAAATATATTAGATGATATATTTACATCCTCGAAGTTATTTAAAGATTAAAAAGTTGAAAAAAAATTTTTAATATAATTTTGATTCTAACATTATTAGTTAAAACACTCGTAGTAAATATGAAGCGAAGAGGGATTAAAAGAAAAAAAACAAGGTGTAAGGAAAAAAAAATAGTAATAATAATAATAATATTTATAATATACAAAACAATCAATTTTTTTATGGAATAATTTATATATATAAAAATATATTATTACAACATAAATTACTAGCAAGTCAATAATTAGTTTAGTTAAAATATTAAATGTTGTTGATGATTATTTTAGCTAGCTAATTTTATTAAATCATTCAACCTTCCTTTTATTATCATCATCTTTTACATTAACATAATCATCATCATCACCATCCCCCCCCTCCACATCTTCGTCTTCATCTCCATCTTGAACAGTGGTGCGAAGATCTTTAGGCTTCTTTTTAATATCATCATTATATTCATCATTTTCATATTGTCCCTCATCCTCATCATGATTATCATTGCCAATATTTTCCTTTTTTTTCACTTCTTCCCAACCAAAAACCGGAATGAAACTTTCCACAAACCCAACGTCTGCAAATAAATTAGGAAATAACCATATCCCAGGTGGTACTATGACCAATGTAGTTATAAACAATACCATTCTAAACAAAGATACCAACATCAATACTCCAAACAAACCTAATATTGCTACAGAAATATACCAAACACCATTTCGTATTGAAGATGGCCATAATGGAAATAATACTGCAAGAAAAACAATAGAAACCAACAACAATCCACTTAGTATCGTCTTCAATTGAGATCCTTGGTAAAACCATACATAATATTGATCTTCTTTCCATGTTTGCATTGGTGTTATTCCTAAATTTTTAATTCGAGGCGATGATGTACTTCCTTCATTACCTGATCGTTCAGCTCTCAAATAAAATGTATAACTAAGAAGTTCTTCAAGCACACCATTTGCTTCGTTTTCATTATTGATTTTAGGAATGTTCTTTTGTTTAGAATATGACTCTTTAAGAAGTTGTTTTATAGCTGCTTTACCTATAATTATAAATAGTTGTTTGTTTATTATTAATCAATTTATAATTTGAAGATTATAAACTTTTTTAATATAAACTTTTGTTGTAAAAAATAATAAAAATAGCACAGTGAAATAAATAAAAATAGGTTTTTTCTATACCTTTAAAATAATCAACTCTTTTGCCGTTCAAAATTCCTTGACGAGTTTTTACAGTAGACCTTAAATATTTTGCTACGTTTAAAATTTGTGGGGGGGCTTTAGCTTGATCTTCCATATTTTCTTGAAAAAATAAATTAATTTGTTAATTTTTGCTTAATGAAAAAAAATTTGTTCAATTATATTTAGAATTTTTTTATTGTCCAATTAAATTTAGACACAAAATACAAAAAAAACTTTGCCACGTGAAAAGACATTTTTAATATTAATATATAGCATGCTGCAAAGCTGACAAAGTGAACATTCGTATCACCAAATATTACAAATTCAATTTCGATTGTTGTAAATTTTTATTATAATTTATTAAAAAAAATTAAGGAATCAAAGAATAGAAGAAATAATAATATCATTATTTTCTGATAAATTGAACTTAAACACTTTGGATTTTTGTTGAATTCCTTGTTGAATGGAATGTTTCATCACCAGATTCGGATGATTTTACATGTAAACTTTTGTCAAGAAGAAACCTTTAAAAGATGTCAAACCAAAATCCCTTGAATTCTTTAACCACAATGACAGAATCTAATTCAAATATATATCATATGAAATAATTTGAATTCTGCATAATTTTAAAAGAGTTGTCTTTAATTAAATGGATTTGAAAAAAAACATTCACTTGGTGCAGATAAATCCCACTTTATCAAAGCCTTCAAACATTTGTGGAGCTTCAACTATGGAAAAAATTACACAGCTATGAGGTGTGTTAAGAGCACAGAGTTGTGTGTTTGTTTGTGATGGGAAAATTTTTATTAAATCTGACACCTGTAATCAATGTCATTAGATTTATTATTCATGAGAAACTTATACAATAGAAAGGAAAAATAAATGTTTTTTGATCTTTCCTAATAAACCTATCTGGGAATACTGGAATAGTTGGTGATCATTCTAATTTTGATAACAAAATATTCATATTTAGAGGGATCTATTATTCCAGATTAATTAGTTTTGATCTACACTAGTATATACACCGTATACCCCATACAGTTATGTACTAGGTTTGGCATAAATAACTCATTATAAAAGTGATCTTTAGTAGGTATAAGTGAAAATAATTAGGTTACACTGGGGATAATATGAATTATTGTTATGGAAGAGAAAGATCGGAAATCAGGTTTTCGACCGATTGTTCTGATGGTTACACTTGTAATTTTTTTTTAGATCTTCTTCCCCCTTATTTAATAAAATGTTATTCAATTTAGCATAGTGGAAATTTGAAATGTTACACTAATTTTTTATATTGTGCAACATAGCTTTACAATACACGGCAAACATTC
>CAUDNR010003890.1:80455-115676 GCA_958430865.1 Entrophospora sp. SA101
AGTATTTTAAACTGTATAAAAAAAATTGAAATCAATTGTGAAAATCCATTCCTTATATAGGACGGTCTCTCCTGTTGACAGTAGATGCTTTCGCAGCACACATATACGAATTGTTCAGGAGAATTGAATATGGGGGAAACAATTATCCAAACAGAGTCAAAGCAAGAATGTTCATGGAAAGGTTACGACCAGAATTATCCATAGCAGTAAGTCCATTCTTACCCGACACTATCCAGGATGCAATAGAGCCAAGGCTTATGAGATGACCTACTCTAGAGGAGGAACCTTGTCGGCATATTTAGCAGAACAATTCATGCCTAACATTCCAGGAATGAATCAAGGGTGAACCAACCACTACAAAGGTTAATTGATCAACTGGTTAACCTAATTAAGGGAAATAATAATGTCCAGCAGGGACTAAGGATTTAAAATAGTGAAAACCGTCCGCCAGTAACATGCTACAATTGTAAACAACAAGGACACATAAAACCGAATTGTCCACAACTCTCTAATGGCAACAACAATTATGGCAACAGTAATAATGGTGTGAAACATAGGAGTCAGATGTTATCGTTGTCAAGAATTGGGACACTATAGTAAGGACTGTCCACAAAACAATAATGGTAATAATGGAGAAACAACAACAATAGTAGTCGTAACAATAATCGGAATAATAATAATAATAGTGGTAACAATAATAACAGTAGTAATACCAATAATCAGAATACCAGTAATAATACTCGGCAACAATCAATGTTGGCGGATATGGTTGTAGGTAATACAGTAAAGTTAATGTTACCTGTAGAAACGAAGAAACAAAAGACTACTGAAGAAGAAACAGGTGTAGAAATGAACATACAATCAGACGGAAGTGACTCTAGACGAAGAAAAGAACCTAAAAATAATGAAGGATCAAAGGAAGCAAAGAAAAAGGCTTTAAGAAAAACGCCCAGGAAAAAGAGAAACACAGTACAACCTCCGATTTCGAATTTGATACAACCATACTCAGTAGTAACCGACATCAAGAAGCAGAAAGCTGATATTACCTTCGGGCAATTATTCCAAGCAGTACCAAAATTGAGATCGGAATTGTCTAGGAGTTTACGAACCCCTCATACAAGAAGAGCTAAGAAGACACCTCAGGCTGAACAATTAAATGCCGAAATAAGATCAACTGCAATGCACTGCAAAGCAGTATCAATGGAAGAAGCTTTCCTATAATTATAGATAGTGGAGCAGCAGGAAGTATAGTTTCAAAAGAATTGTTAGATAAGTTAGGAGTAAAAATTCCGCGAAAATCATCTGTTGTAATCATCAATGTAAATGGACAAAAAACCTCACCTTTGGGAGAATTAGATGACTTACCACTAACCATTGGAGGAATAATAATTCCATTATCAGCAATCGTAACAGAAGCAAACACTTATAATGCTATCCTAGGAAATGATTGGTTATCCAAAATAAATGCTATAGTGAATTGGAGTGATTCGAAATTAACATTCTACTGAAAAGCAACTGTAGAAGTAACACACACATCCGGAAAATATAAAAAAATTTTACACGTGTCAATTGTAAGTTTAATAATAAAAAAGTGTAAAACTTACGTCGGCACTGTAAGATTTACACAATATTACGTCGGCATCGTAAGATTTATGCAAGTTTACGCTAAATTAATTTCCTGATGCAAGTATGGAGAAGAACTATCATCAGAAGATGATGATAAATACGATTCGTCGGATATAAAAGCTCAGATTCAGATGGAGAATTAGAAATATTCGTGTTGGAACAACACTTCAGAAAAACGTCCCCAATGGTAATAAGAGATGAAGAAGAAACTAAAGAAGAAACCAAAGAAGAAACTAAAGAAGAAACTAAAGAAGAATTCAAAGAAACTAAAGAAGAAATCAAAGAAGAAATCAAAGAAGAAACCAAAGAAGAAACCAAAGAAGAAACTAAAGAAGAAGACACCAATTATAATGATGACACATACCCAGGAATCGTAGAAGCATACAACCTTACAATGGAAAAAGTTGAAAGACCACTTACGACTATGAAGGAGGAGTGGCACATATTTCGGGGAAGACACTACCCATGTGAATGTGGAGAAGAAGACCATCATAATCATTTCCGATGCATATGGTGCAAACAAATATGCAAAGGTTTCCATCAAAGATGTAGATGCAACTGGGAAGAAAAGATACAAGCCTACAATCTAAATGTCGGAACCGAAGATGAAACAGAAATAGACCAATTTGCAATTGATGTTGGAAAAGAACTCGACGAAGGACAAACTCAACAACTCTCCGATTTGTTGTATAAGTACCATGACATATTTGCTTGGGAGAATTCCAACATCGGAAAAACCAACATGACTTATCATAGTATAGATCTAACTGACTCAAGACCAATTATACATCAACCAAGAAGAGTATCTCCTGATAGAAGGAAGGTTATCCAAGAAGAATTTTAGACGCGGGATTCATTCGTGAATCAAATAGTGAGTATGCCTCAGGAGTTGTAGTAGTAGAAAAGAAAAGAGGAGACTTACAATTCTGTGTAGACTATAGAGACTTAAATAAAAAGACCAAGTAGGATTCATATCCTTTACCAAGAATTGATGATATTCTAGAAACACTACAAGGATCACAATGGTTTTCGTCCTTAGATTTAGCAAGTGGATAACTTTGTGATAATAATAAGTTAATTAGTTTCGACTAAATAAAACTAAATAAATAAAATAGAAATATTTTATTTAAAACTTTTATCTTTAACCAAAATTATTTGCTAATAACAAAATCAATTCGTTGATCCCCTATTCATTCTGATCCATGCAAAAACAAAAATAATTGTTATCACCAATTAAAACACGCTCTCCCGAATTTAATCGGTGACATTATTATTAATGTAGTAATGAACTAGCTCGTGAAAGTATTTTTCATTTTTATCTTAGAATAGAAATCAAAGTTAATTTAAATTAGATACAAAATTAATCACTTGATCTTAAAATAGTCATTAATATTTTCGTGAAATTTCAGGAGGTATAAAAGATCTTTACTTCTTGAATGATCGAAATGATAAGTGTCAGGATCGTAATAATGCGTTAGGATAATTATAATGAAGATTAATGATCGTGATCGTTATTATCAATATTATTGAGAACATTGAATTAATTGAGAATTGATAAATTAATTATACATATAAAACCATTATTTATTTAATAAAAACAATTGTAATAATATCACCATTTTTAATCGAAATAATAAAAAAAATCAACATTCATTTTAATTGATTGCCGTAACCTAAATATCATTAAAATCGTTTAATTAATTAACCACTCAAATACGATCTGGCGACGACAAACAAACATTATAACGACAGCAACAGTAATAAACTCTAAGCAGTCAACAGGCAGCACACGGAACAAGGAGCTTCGTTTATTCTCAGTTAAGCCAACGAGTCCGACAAAGACCAAAGACTACACTCTCAAAAATATAACTTAATAACTACATTTTTGAGAATGTTCGTAATCACGATTACGTCTTTTGGGCAATGCCGATTTAAACCCACCCTTCACGAACCAAATCGCTCTCAGATTAAGGATGCACACCCACGCCGACTCTGGACGTGACTTTTAAAATTGTGCGAGAACTTCTTCCCCATGCCATACTGTTAACTGCATAAAGTAATCATACATAGATACCTCTCATTATATCCATTTTTCATCTTACATTTTCACCTTCAAATTCTGCAAATAAAAAACAAGAAAAACAATTAACTCATTATATGGATTTATTATGTAAAAAAAAAAAAAAAATACAATAACCAAGACTTACGACATCAAACATTAAATTCGCAAATTGATATAAATTTACGAATTTGCTCACTTCTTTCTTTCGTCTTAACTGTTTTCCAGAATTGTACCACGTATTCGTTTTCCTTTAAGGCTAAATTTAAAATGCTCTGTTTCTCTCCTTTTTCAGACTCTTCAATCTCTTCAAGAATGTCCATAACAAACTCCATAATCCAACTTTAATCTGACCAGGGTTGGCAAATGTGTGGTCCATTGGGTCCATTAGTGTAACACTTTAACCATATTTAATATTTTATTAATGGCAATGGACCAGTCCAAAATCTATCTGTTCTCAATGGACCAGTCAATTTGCCAACCCTGCTTTAAAGTACATTTCACATTTGTGGATTTGTTCTGATGAATGTTTACACAATTCCACACGCAAAATCAGGCAAATAATAAGTCTGTTTGAAATTAAATAATTAATAATTGACATGTATTAATGTAATAGAAGATGCAATGGAATAGAAAGTTTTTACCTTATTTTTTTTCAATTTGATTGTAGAACACCACATGATCGCCAAATGCTGTTGCTCTGATTTCTCCCTGATTATATTGATTATAGATTATGTAGTAATTAATCTTTTTAGAAAATAATAGTAATATTCCAATTAAATTCATACAAATGTATCCACCGGAAGAACACCAAACATTGATCCTTTGTTCGAAAGCCCCTTGTCCCAGTGTATTATTCCTGATTTGGCTGCTACATATACTTTTGTAGTGAATCTAAATAAATGATCATGATACATAACTTTTTAATGGAGCCATAAAATCAATATTTTCAGAAAATAATCAATATGCATACTTTACTGGATGCTCAATTTCATTAATCTTTAAAGTTAAAGTCCTAATAAAAAAAATAAAGTTATTATTATATATAGCTAGAGTGACGATGAGTGGCAGGCGATAACCACCACTGCCATCCTTAAAACACTTACTCATGTTGTTCGTTTTCTTTTTGTTTACTTAATTTTTTTAAAGTTGGACATTTTTAAAATCTTTATGGGAGGAAAAAAAAATAAGTTTATGATTGATCGATGTGTACACATTAATGATATATAATACTTGGAATGATAAAATATGACTAATATTGATTACTAATCTCAAGAGCGCATCATTGATGATGGATGACATAAAAAAAATTGATTGTCAATAACTGGGACCCCAAGTCAGATATGTAACCATGATAATTGATTACATTTTTTTGGTCTTCATTAAAAAAACATAATTTTTTGTAACTTTGAACTACCAACCATTGAAATATCGAATTAGTTAATTAAATTTGAAAATAGATATGTTAATGCAAATGTTGATTTTAATATAACATACATGTTATTTAGAGTTTATTAAAAAGGAGAATTTATTTTTTTGCCAGAAATCTTTCTCATCTGTTATTGTAGAAAAACAGTCAGAAAAATCTATAATAGTTTAGTCTAATACTAATACTGATATAAAGAGCATTGGATAAAGCAATAGATCAACGCCCAATGTAGAATTAATCACATGATTACCAATACAAAATACCAAACTCAATATATGATAAATCTACCCCCAGGAAAAGCATTAGTCATAAATCGCTTTGTCATATATCAATAAAATTAAACATGCACACACAGCAGATACAAAGTCATATCATTCCCCCTTAATATCAAGTCAAAAATTATTAACCAATGATTGATGTGTGAAGTCCAAGTTAATGGGTGATGGTGATCTACTGATAGGGATGATTTAAAATTTTCACTTTTTTACTCATTTGATATTCTTTTAGATCTTTGAATTTCACCACAAATTTGGATCATTGTTAAAAAACCTTCTCATACTTAATAATTAATAATAATTTAATAAAAATGCTCTATTTGAGCTTTTGTATGAAAAACCCCATACAAGAAAATAATCTCTCAACTAATTCTGAGCCAACACATATTCCAAATTATTCATTGCAACAAATGGTAACTTATAACTGTATCTGCTACCAAGTTTCCAAAATTTCAATATATTGTTGTTGAATTGATTATATGGTTAGAATAGGAAACTTTCCATTATAACAATCTTCAAGTTCTGATAATATAGTTTTAGGACCTTTTCCAATCCAACATACACAATAATGAATTAATCACTTATTTGAGCTGTGTAATAATGTCCTTGATGGTCTCATTATAAAATTTCGTTAATTTATACTTTGGATGTAAAATAAGAGAAAACAACAATAAATGTTACAATGATAGTGGTATTAGATGTCAAAGTGTAACTTACATTTGAACTAGCAATTGTGCTTGCATTTTTATTTGTATCTGTATTTATATTGGTTGTTGGGAACGAATTATGTACTCTATCGTTTGGTATAATTGAATTTCAGTTGGCATTTTTTTTTTTAAAAAATAGATAAAAAAAAAATGGTCACATGATTATATGAGGATTTTCATGTGAATATTATTGAAATTGGTAAACTTGACAAGTGTTCGTACTCCTAAAATTTTTTTAATATTAAATATTAATAATTAAAGAATAAATTTTTGTCGTGAGAAAATTATTTGATTTAACATAGAAAATTTATTTTAAAGAAAATGTTTATCATTCAATGGTTTTTTGATGTTTTAGCATCTTTAGGTATGGATATAGTGGAGAAGATCTTTCATTCGTCTTTACTGAAATGTTATATATATATAAAGGCTTTAAAAAATCTATAACTAATGAATAATAATTTTTATTATTGGTGTTTTTAGGTCTCGTTAATAAAAACGCTAAAATTTTATTTTTGGGATTAGATAATGCTGGAAAAACAACTTTACTACACATGTTAAAAAATGATCGTCTTGCAACATTGCAGCCAACATTACATCCAAGTATGCATTATTTTATTTATTTATATATCAAAGAATTAATATTAATTGTTTTCAATTTATGTTACAATTTAAAATAGCTTCGGAAGAATTGGCTATAGGAAATGTTCGTTTTACAACTTATGATCTTGGTGGGCATCAACAAGGTAATCGAGTAATTAATTATAATATTATTATATTTGTATGATATAGAATAAATAATAAAAAAGGAGTGAAAAAAAGGGAGGAGAGCAATCATGATAATTTATTAATCTTTTTATATTTGATAATTTATAGCTCGACGTCTTTGGAAAGACTATTTTCCAGAAGTTTCGGGTATTGTTTTTATGGTCGATGCTCAAGATCGTGAAAGATTTCACGAAAGTAAAATTGAATTAGATGTACGTAAAATATTTAAGGATATAAATAAATACAAGTGTATGCTAAACGCAATAACAATAATATAATCTCATCAGCAATACTAATAATCCATTTTAATTAAAAAGGCACTTCTTTCCATTGAAGAACTTTCAACTGTGCCATTTTTAATTCTAGGAAATAAAATTGATGCAGCTGGTGCAGTATCCGAAGAAGAATTGAGACATGCACTTGGATTATATCAAACGACTGGAAAAGTTTGTATATTTTTTCCTTTATTATTGAACATTATTTCTATGATGTTTATTTAATATATAAAAAATTTTAGGGTAAAGTTCCATTGAAAGATATTCGTCCAATTGAAGTTTTCATGTGTTCAGTTGTAATGAGACAAGGATATGGTGATGGTAAGTTCACTTACAAAATTAATGATAATGATATTAATAAATATTTATTTATATTGGTTACATTATTAATTTCTTAAAATTGGTAATTTATATTTTCTCAAAATGAACAATTTTCCTAGGATTTCGTTGGGTATCTCAATACATTTAGTTGATATAATAAAGTGGTGCAGCATTTTTTAATAATTTATTTGTATTATAAAATTATAATTACTCAAATAAAAAAATAATTATTATCATTACAAGAGGACTTTTGAGAGAACAAAAGAACGAATGAAGAAAAGTCAATATTTTTTCACTAATTATACAATAAAATGAAATTAATATATTTATTTAAAAATCTCTTACAAAAAAGTATTTTATATGTAATAAATTATAGATATATATCATAATATTAGTATTTTATTTAGTATTTTTATTTATAACAAGATTATTTAATTTATCTAATAAAACCAAATAATAATATTCGTTATACATTTTATCTTAACAAATTTTTTTATGGAAAAAAAAAATTAAAAACAACCAACTAGCATTTGAGCTCGCCTAATTTCTCTATTCACTTCCATAAGCTTGAACAATTGCATTTTGTATTTCTTGCTCAAATTCTTCAGTCATTGGATGCCCAACCCAAATTATTTGGTTTTTAACTAAAATGAAAGCAGTTGGTATTCCTTTTTGCCCGCTTGGAACAAAAATATCTGATAATTTTATCATTATCATTATTAATATTAATTTTTTTTAAAAAAATATTAATATACAATTATTATTAATATTTACTAGATCTTGCCGATCCTTCAATATCTACTGCCACTCTATAATTCATCTTGTCGCCCATCTCATCAATAAAGGTTTTCACTGACTATAATAATAATATTATTATTATTAGTTAAAAAGATAAATTTCGAAACTCCCTCAAATATTTTCGCACAAGTATTACTCAAAAAATGTTAAATCATGAAAAACCAATTACCGATATCTTATCTCTATAACAAAAGATCCCCAATATTTTAACATCAATCAATTAATTGGATGTATATTTATAATTTAATAACAAAATTTTTTAATTCAAAACTTGTATTTATATTTACTTTTCACTTGTTATTCCAACAATTATAGCCTTTTTATATTTATTTTGAATTTCGGATAAATGTGGGATACTTGAATATCATAATTCATGTTATTATAGTATATTATTGTATATTTTTTTATAATAATATTTTGTTCTTTTTGCTTACGAATTCCTACAAGGTGGGCACCAAGTTGCCCAAAATTCAACAATTACCACAGGACTCGAGTCAGGTCTTCCAATGGTGACAGGCTCTCCCTTAAGAAATTCAAGACCTTCAATAGCTGGTACAGTTGTTCCAATTGACATATTATTTATTTATTAATTAAAATTTTAAATTTTAATAATTGAAAAAGAGATACAATCATGTCTTCCATTTTACAAACAGGATAAAATATGTAGATCGTTGCGCGGAAGCCTGTTGTAATCAGTCAGGGCTGGGTTAAAATCCTAATTTAGTAATAATTGTCTTGGCTAAACTTGACAAAACTTGTTAATAATTTAGCCAGTTTGCCAAGTGCTCATTTGGTTACGAGGCCCCGGCCCCTGATTGTAATAGCAACATTTACTGCGTCAACGGCCAATTTTCAAAAGGAGCTCGAAATTTTTGTGTTTGTTTTTACTTACGTGATCTTGATTATGCATATTTAATTTTAATATATTAATTTAAAAAAATTATTGAGTTCACAAGGACCTTGAACAATCTTAGTAGATGGTACATTTGAGGTTCAATAGTAAATCACCTTTTCTCTACCCACTTTTTTTAGAAAATTATACCCAGATTTAAATATACCATTCCCAAAAAATATGAAAAATACCCAAAATTCAAATATATCATATGTGAAAAAAACAGTAATTTTTCTTTCCACTAAATTTAAAATATAATTATTTTTTCCCAGAATTATTTTCAATTTATCTTTGATTAAAAAATTGAAATTGCTCTAAAGCTAACCCATTTAATGTTAATAACCATGTGGCTTATCATGAAATGCAAAATCACCATAACCCAAATAATGTAATAATGAAAAAGGAGGTAAATGACACATGATAGTGAAAACATCAGAAGAAAAACAAGAAAAAGGTCAAATTGAAGAGGTAAAAAAACTCAACATGAAATATAGGATATTGAATCAATTTCACAATGAGATTCTACAAAAGAATGATAATTACCATTTTTATAATAAAGATACACTACTTGAATAATACATGTAATGTTTTTTTATGACAGAAATACCAAAACCACTAATAGTTATTGGAAATAGAGGATAACAATAAATAATAAATGCTTAATTTTAATTTATCTAATATTTTGAATTTCATGTCCAGCTAGATTTTTTTGAAAAGCATTATATGCACAAGTACTTAAAGATGATAAAATGGCAAATATTTTTTGGAATAATACAAATTTTGCATGCTTCACATAAACCTCCAAATGTAGACTGTTTTTTAAATGATCTTTTTTCACCCAGTTCAGCAAGCTTTAACCAAAAAGATTCTTCAGCTTCTAGATTATATATTTTTGATTTGTTTTATAAGCTGCATAACATCACTATTAGTTATATATCTTGATATTGGGCTGCTATGCAAGCTAATTTTGAGATAAACTTGTAATTTTTTGTATCTATATGTTTTTTATTTAGTGCATTCTAATAAATAATGAAAGTATCCCATAGTATATAATTATATAATAAATTTACTAAATTATAAATATAATAGCTTAAAAACTTGATCATTTTTGAGATTTTGACATTCAATACAAATTTTAGAAGTGCATGGAGTGTCCTTTTTACATTTGTACTTTGAATCGACAGACCTTGAATTCACCATTTTGATTGATTAACAAGTTCTTGCTCAAGACATTCTAGTTGATCAGATTTTGATTTTGAATATTTTATTTTTAAACCTATAGGAAAAACCAAAGGAAATAGTTGGTGTGCTATTTCATGACATGGAGGTGCACCACCATGAGTTGCAGTAAGTTGTGTATGTTCAATATATGCTTTATACTTATCACCACAAAGACCAATGCATGAAAAAAATTATACTGATGACTGATTTTGTGTATTAATTTGAAAAAATTTAGTAATTTCTTGGGTGTTTTTCTTTCTTTTACACCCACCACTTTCTACATGCCGATTTATATAATCTTCATCATAAGGGTGCTTTAATTTTATTTTATTACCACGAATACATGTAACATTAGCACCATCTTCAGAAACTTTTCAAACATATTCATTGTTTAAAAGATGCTGTTTGGTATATTTTACCATTTTTATATTTTTTATTTATTTATAAAAAAGGAAAAAATTGTCACACTGCTTAAAAATTTACCCAAAATTCAAATACACCCTTACAAAAATTTCTTAAAATACCCTATTTTCAAATGTACCATATGAGGTCAATACCCAGTTTCAAATGTACCATTTGAGGCCAATACCCGCTTTTCAAATATACCATCATCAAAAAAAAAAGGGCGATTCTACCCAAAATTGAAATGTACCATCTACTAAGATTGTTTGGGGTCCTCATGGAACACTATAGCCAAAACTAATTAACTTGTTAGAAAATTCTCCTTAGTCAAAACTAATTAACTTGTAACAAAGTTTTCCTTAGTCAAAACTAATTAACTTGTTACAAAGTTTTCCTTAGTCAAAACTAATTAACTTGTAACAAAGTTTTCCTTAGTCAAAACTAATTAACTTATTACCAAGTTACTTTTACATTAGGTCGAAATCAAGTTCTTTATATACATGTTCTTTACATATTAGCCCGAATTGGGCAATTCCGCCCAGTTTGGGTACTTTCTCCCAGATTGGGCGAATCTGCCCACTTTGTACTTGGGAGATTCCACCTGGTCTGGGTGATTTCACCCAGTCTGGGATAATCATCATTAATCTCTACTAAATAAAGTTAAATAAATATGAATGTGCTACAGATTAATTAATAAAAATTAAATAGATGGGACATAACACGAATTCAGATGATAATAATTATACACCTTATCAATAAATAAATAGAATTAATAAATAAAAATAAAAAAAATAAAAAAAAATAATGAAAATAAGAATAGATTAAATAATAATATAAATAAAAATAAAGATAGAAATAAAATTTAAACTGTCCCGGAATTAAGTGATTCAACCAAAAGATCTGCATCAAAATCTAATTCTGGTAACAATATTAAGAAATTTGTATATGCACAATTCAATCTTTTGACTTAATTTTTTTTTTACATAATAATGATTAATGCAATAGTAAGTTCTAATTAAATATTTATTTTAGAATTTGTTTATAGAAATGTATTAATTTTTTTTTATAATGAAACATTTTACCTAAATTGACATAATAATATATATATCACTGGATGAATTAAAAAGCAAATTTATTAACTTGGTGATATTTATTTAATATTTTCAAACAAAAATGAATTTGTATAATGGACTTCTTTCAAGATGGCTATTAACAAAATGCCAGTTAACTTAAAGAAAAGAAAGATTTGTTGATTTTTGATTAAAGTTTCATTAAAGATTATTAATGGTTTTAATTATTATATATATATATATAATATAGCAAGCTTCATAGGTCTTGCTTTTAACACTTCAATCAACTGCTATATAATTATGATAATTTATAAAACATTCATCAAGTATAATGATTTAGAAGGACTTTTATTTACATATTTAATAGATAATATTAATAATAAGCACAGATTATAGTTGTAAAAACCAAGGTTTGTTTGTTATATTCACTCTCATTAATTCCAATGTATATAAGATCTAAGTGAGACCAATTACTAAATATGGTCAAAATGTTACATCAATAGACCAGCACCATGGCTAACCCTGCAGGACAGCCAAGTTGTTTGTATATACTAAAATAATCATAGCAACAAATGCTTTTGGAATGGGTATAAACACTTCAGATGTATACCTTATAATTCATTTCAATTTTCCTTTGAGCCTTGGCCAATATATCCAAGAAAGTGAGAGAGCTGGGAGAGATGGTTCACAATCAAAAAGTGACTTTAAATTATTATATGGATTCATTTCTGAATCAAGAGAAGATGCCGGAGAAAATGAAACTTTGTAAAGGAGAATTTATCTTGAACAAGGGCTCCAAAGCCTTGATGAAATAATGTTTTTTTGTGAAGAAAAATATAAATGCTTCCAACAAAAATTACTTAACTTTTATGCATGGTCAGCAGATACTGTGTCTTCTTCCTGTGGTAACTGTAGTAATTGTCAATGCAGAGCTGTTGACAACCCAGGCTTAATCAATGTAACTACAGATGCAATTAGAGTATATAATTGATATCATTAGGATAACAATTGAAGAATTAGAAGAAGATAATATCATTGTTTGAGATGATGTAATTGGGATTTTTCTTCAATTGAAGAATAAAAAAATAATTGACAAAAATTGAAATCACTTTCAATTTATGAGGAAAATTTTGATAGAACAATTAGGAATTCAAAACAGGCATTTCACTTACTTGATGATTTAATAAATAAAAAAATAGTAGTAGAAGCAGTTACATTGAAAAAAACTGGTGCAGGTATCAGATTCAAAAATTACAGGTGTTGCTGAAGATGCTGAGGAAATGGTGTATTCTTATTCTTGGGATTACTATTTGTAATATGATTTACATATTAATATTGTGATAAAACATATTGTTGTCCAATCATGTTTTGGACATGTGTCATTTTATTATTAATTACTTATTTTTATTATTTATTTTTTATATATTAATTTAAAAAGAAATTAATTTTTAGAACATAAAAATTATTACCTTTTGACCAAGTGAAAGAACAATCAACCAATCAATTGGTTAATTAACTATTTAATTAATATTTCAGGCCTTGCTTATAATATAAAATTTATTTACAACAATTCATTCTATTTTTGCTTAATAAAAAAACATTTTTTGGCCAGAAATTAAACAGTAGGGTTTAATTGTCCATTTGGTTATCAGAGTGGTATAGAACTCTGAGGTTTTGGTTATTTGCTTTAATAAAGAAAGCAGTGGTTTGGTTTTTGGTTTTGTTAAGCATAAATGTTTTTGTTTAAGTTTTTGTAAAAGTTGAAGCTCCTAACGGTTCGGTTCGAACTGGTTTTATGGGTAAACCGAAACCGAACCGAAATCTTTGGTTTATAAACCGAACCGAACCGAACTTTCGGTTTATAGACCAAAACCGAACCGAATTTCTTGCATACAAACCAAAACCGAACCGAATTTATTTTTTTAAACCAATAAAAATTTAAATTTGATAATGTTACCGGAATTAGAAATCATTGGCTGAAATTCTTTAATCTATTTCGTATAGATTTCGCACTTCAAGAGCTAAGAGCTATTTCGGGATTAAATCACTGAATCGCAATTAATTGATGATAACAAAGAAATTTCAATTATGTGGATCAGGATGAATAGGCTATTACTAAACTTCTTATGCTCCTCTCCAACTTCACTATTATAAATAGGAGAACTATTATCAGGTGAATTATTATCAAGAGAATTATGTAATTCATTCATGAAGAAATCAATAACTAACAGTAAAATTGAAGGGAGGAATTAATTATTAATTATTATTATTATTATTTTTTTTTTTTTTTTGATTATATACTGTATATTAATATATATATTTTATTTATTATCGGAAAAAAAAAATTATCAGGAAAAAAAAAATTTTTTTTTTGTGTTCAATGATAATAATTTAAAAACCGAAACTAAACTGAAACCAAACCGTTCAGAGCTTTAGTAAAAGTGTTAAATATTTAAGTGTAAGTGTTAAGACTGATTGGCAAAAGTATTAAGTGTTAATGTTGATAATGTTGAGTTATTATTTTATGTTATTATTATTATTATTATTATTTATGATCGACATTAAAGTTTTTTTTTGAGCCATTGTTTACTATTAATTTACTACGTGATTCCCCCTACCCTTAAGATTTTCTTCAAGTCTTATTTGTTTACCCTGGCAAAAAATATGTCAAAATAAAGGGTTTTCTATATGTTTTGATTTTTTATAATTCAAGGAACAATCTTGGTTGAATCAGGCAGGTTTGTGTATACCAGAGTGGTTTTTTTCTTCGATTTTACATATAAAATTATGCACAAAGATCATTAATTTTATATTAATATATGAGTGACACTTGACCCCTGTAGATCTGCAATGTCCTGCGACTGATTATCATTAGGTATCACACAGATTTCTTTTAAAAAATTTTTTAAAAACGAAACGCGACAATAGTCATTTAAAAAATTTTTTTGAGCAAGAAGACTGGTCCTATGACCACTTTAAAGAATTTATATGGATACTCAAATATAAAGAAGAAGACATACTAGCACATTATATTAGAGTGCTGAAAAAATAAAGGAAGAGGAAGCGGTGGAAAGGAAGGAGAAGGCAGGGACTTTGTTGAAGAAGTATTATAAGGTACATTTGATATATATTATTCTTAAAGACATCCTACCCATTTAATGATGAATTGGGCTAGATAGATAAATAGCAATGATGATGATGATATTTATTACCAAATTACTAGCATTATAAAAAAATAATATTTAAAAATATAATAATATAAAAATAAAAAAATAATTTAAACATTTAGAATTAGATATCTTTTATATGTATTCTAAATAATTTAAAACAAAAATAAAAATAAAAATAAAGAATAAAAATAAAAAATAAAAAATTTAAAAAAAAATTAAAATGCTAGTAAAATTCTCCTTTACGGTTCATTTTTCTACATTATTTTGGGTAATGTAGTGTAAATGGATTAAGAATTGTTCCTCATTATTTGTTAATGTGGTGTCAATTTTTTCATTCAGAGTCATTGTTTTTCAAATAAGAATTTATAGCAATATGCTGAATTGAGATCATAAATATAATTTTTAAAAAAAAAAAAAAAAACAAAATAACATTATTTGATTTTATTTAACAATAGGAAAAAAAGGTTTTTAAAAAAAGAAAAAGCTATTGACATCATCATCACCAAAACCATCATCACCACCACCACCAAAACCATCATCGCCGCCACCATCATCATCACTACCGCCACCAAAACCATCATCATCATTATCATCGCCACCACCATTAAGGTTTCTGGTCCAAACTGTTTTCTCAAAGCCCAAACTAGTTTGGGCAATTTCGGCAATTTCGGCTACTAATAGAAGCAGTTTCGGCCAGAAATCTTAACCACCATCATCATCACTACCAACACCAAAACCACTGTCATTACCAAAACCACCGCCATTATCATTATTATCATCACACCAAACCCATCATCATCAACTACCACCATTTCATCTCAAACATTCTTTACTTGGTTTGAATCTGATGATATGGATATAATAATGAATTACAATGATGATAATAATGATAATAATGATAATAATTTTAATAATTGTTACGATGATAATAATAATAATAGAGAATTGTTATTTCCTAATAGAAAAATAGCAAAACCTGTTAGTAGGCTTAAGAAAAAATAATAAAATAACTTTATACATTTATTCACTTAATTCAACATCACTCCCAATTGAAAAAGAATGTCCATATTTGAATAGTCAATTCATAGTATTTCGAATGATTCAAAATTCCATAGTAAAGTAGAGATTTAGAACTTATTCCTATATAAAATGATATATAAATACATTGCGTTTCAATTTCTGTATGTATTATCACTAAAGATGGGTTCCGCAATTAAAGTGCTGCAACTCTTGATGTTGCAACACAGTGTTGCAACATTGTGGGAAAGTGACTTAAATGTCCGCAATTATTCACATGTCGCAATTATTCACAAGTCCACAAATATTTTCTATTGCCACAACTATCCACAAGTCTGTGTACCCTTTTATATTAGAGTAAAATTATTATTCCTAGTTATATTTTGTTCGTATAAACATATTAATAACAATGTTAGAAAATAATCATTTCTTTATTTGTAAAACTGTAAAATTATTACCTTTTTGTTATTGTTATTAATATTAGTATGTAGTTTCTATTCATAAATTCATAATACAAATTCTTATTTGTTATTATTCCGCTTGTTTTATTCGAATTGTTCGCTTTATTAGAATTGTTCGGATCATTCACTTTATTTGCATTGTTCGAATTGCTTGATTATTATTATTTGCTTTATTCGAATTATTAGAATAGAAACCCCTATTAGTATGGCATTAAAAGAAATTTAGGAATCTGGTTTAATTCGAATCACTTTAAAATTCGACTGTTTCAATAAATATTTGTGCGTAAATAATTAACATTCACAATTCCTATCTAAAAAAAAAAAAGTGCAATATATATAATAACATTATAACGTTGTTAAAAAAAAATTTCCTTCTTCACGTGAAGAAGCCAATGCTCCTGTGGAGAGCATTCTTTGAGAGATTCGCCCTCAAAGAATTTTTGGACACCATGCATTTTCCATATTAAATAGATTAATTGTCATCTCTCATCTTTCCTTTTCTGATACAATTAGTGTATTATTGTTACATGCCTATACTATCTAATTATCTAATAAATCATATGTACATATCTTTATTTACATTGTAAAAATCAAATCACAGATACCATTTGGCACTCTATTGCAATTTTTTGGTCTATTTATATGTTTTTGTAGTAATTTATTAGACTACTCAATCAATGCACCATTTGGCCACGTAATAGTCTATTATTTCAGCTACAATTAATATTAAAACTTGTGATTAAAAACAGCTCAAATCCATCGTCATAATCATCGTAAATTTTCTTCTGTTGATAATAATATCACTGTTAAAACTACTCAACAAGTAATTCTACAAAATCAAAGAAAAATCATTTGAAAAGACAATGACAAAAAATTATTATGTGAACAAGTAAGATTGAAATTAAAAAACGAACAAGTCATTACGAATAATTACGAATATCCAGAATAATTATGAACATTCGAATAGGGTTACTGTTAGGAACCCTAATGTTGTGGAGCAAATTTAAGATATAAATTTTTTATATTATGTATCTTATTCAAGAAAATTGCTTATGTGTAGAAATAAAATGCATAAATAAATTATTATTGGGCATGTGAAAAAGAGGATTTTAAAAAAGAAAAAGCATTGTATATTTATAATAAAAAATGATATCATTTAAAAAGTATACATTGAATCTAAAAAAGAATCATGCATTTAGCATTTAAAAACTTTTTGAAAAATGATGCGAAACCGTCGCGTGCGTATCAGAAAATTTCAAACTTGACCACTTCGGCTTGCCATTACATACATAACTCTAATTGGTGCTACGTGCAATTAATAGGATTCTTTCTCATGTGATTGATACAAAATGTAAAAAAAACACGTCATTATTATTATTTTAGTATTATATTTAGGTTTGGATTTAGTCATTTATACGCTTGAAGAAAATGGTTTATTTTTATAATAAAATTTCCACCAGCTACGTATAGTTAGTTGCCTTTCCAAGAAATATCTGCAACGATCAACAAATTTAATTTATAAAAATTTTTTCGTAAAATATTCAATAAATAAAATGAGTTCAGCATATCCAGCATTAAATGATTTGTTTGAATTTCTTAATAGTTTTATTACAAATGTTTCCATATTGTACTCTAAAATTCCTGGATCAGGGATCCTATTAAAGTACATAAAGAACTCACATCAAGATGATCCTTATCGCACAACACTAGAACTTTTTTTAGTATTTTTTGCAATATTTTATTTATTTAGAAATAAATATCGTACTGACAATAATTTAATTGAATTAACTCCAAAGGTAATTTAATTAAATAAATAATCATTTTTAATGTTAATTATTAGTTATATAACTAATTATGATTGATGGATAAATGATAGGAAGTAGAAGAATTGGTTGATGAATGGCAACCAGAACCTTTGGTTTCAAAATTATCAGATGATGATTTAAAAGAATTAGAAAAGGTTCCTATAATTAACGGGTAAATAATAACATATTAATTTAGATGATGATGATGATAATAATAATAATAATAATAAATTTGTTATTATTATTGTTATTAATGCCTTTTGTAATTTATTTATATTCTATAGGCCTCAAGGTTCTAAGGTAAAATTGACAAATGGTAAAACGTTGATGAATTTTGCTAGCTTTGATTTCTTAGGAATGTTATCTCGAGATGAAATCAAGGTAAAAAAAAAGCATAATGATAAAATGTTAATTTTATTATTATGTACACACACATACACATAATATATGAATATTTTTTTCTGGAATAAAAAGGAAAAGGCCATTGCAACACTTAGAAAATATGGTGTTGGATCATGTGGACCACCTGGGTTTTATGGAACTTTTGGTTTGTGATTACTTATTAAATTAAAAAGAAGATTGAACCTGAAATTTTTTTAAATTTTCTAATCACTAATGATTAATTTATTAAATAATTAAAAATTAATGGTTGATGTATAGATGTACATACAGAATTTGAAAAAAAAGTTTCAGAGTTTTTAGGAACTGAAGACACAATCTTATATTCTCAAGGATTTTCTACAATTGGATCAGCAATTCCATCATTTTGTAAAAGAGGAGATATAATTGTAGCGTAAGTTATATCTAGACTTTTGATGGTTTAATTGATCAATATTAAATACTATTATATTAAAATAAATTTATTAATCCTATTTAATATTGAAAATTAGTGATCAAGGGTGTAATTTTGCAATACAGAAAGGTATACAAATTTCTAGATCTGTAATTAAATGGTATAAACATAATGATATGGAAGATTTGGAAAGAATTTTGCAGAAAATCAAAGATGAAGATATTGAGGTCAATTATATTTTATCTATACTAATAATAATATTAATTATAATAATAGCAGTAATAATAATAACAATAGTAATAGCAATGGAATTTATTAAATAATTTAGTTTGACTAGATTTTTAAATTATTCTAATTTTTAGAATCTAAAATTTTATTTTATATATTATATTATTATTATTATTATTATTATTAGGCTGGGCGACGATTAACAAGAAGGTTTATCATTACCGAAGGAATATTTGAAAACTATGGTGACATAACACCTTTACCTAAATTGGTTTGTGATTTATATTTTTTTCAAGTTTTTTTTTAGGAGAGATAATAATATTATGGTGATTATGATAGATTGAATTAAAGAAAAAATTCAAGTATCGTTTAATTCTCGATGAAAGTTTGTCATTTGGAACCATGGGGAAAAGAGGAGCTGGATTAACTGATTATTTCAATATTCCGGTACCTTTTAATTATATTTGTTTTATTTTTTTTAAAACAATGATTAATATATATATATATATATTTATTGTACCTATCCTTCTCTAGGTTATGGATGTTGATATGATTGTTGGATCTATGTGTACTGCATTATGTTCATCAGGAGGATTTTGTTCAGGGTCATTTGAAGTTACTGAACATCAAGTAAATATTAGATAATGACAATATTATTATTTTATATATATATACTAAAAAAATGATTAACAAATAATTTAATATTATTAGAAAATATCAGGTCCAGCATATTGTTATTCAGCTTCATTACCAGCAATGTTAGCAGTTAGTGCAACAGAATCTTTATCAATTCTATCAAAAAATTCTCAATTGTTAATAACAACATTATCATCAAACATTCAAACATTCAGGAATTGTTTGTCAAATGTTAAATATATCAATATTGAAGGATCAAAAGATTCACCAGTACTACATTTGAGAATTAATGAAGATGTTATAAAAATTGGTAATGGTGAAGACAGTTATTATTGTGATAATATTATTAATAACAATGGTGGTGGTGGTGGTATTATTCATAATTTTCGTAAAAATAATGGTGATGGCAATAATAAAAACAATAATAGTAGCAATCATCAAGAAAAAGAAAAATTATTACAGGATATAGTTAATGAGGCAATGAACAATGGTGTATTATTAACAAGATCTAAATATGTTAAGAATCAAGAATTATTTAATGTAGAACCAAGTATTAGAATTTGTATTTCTACTATTTTCACAAAAAAAGAAATTGAAAAATCAGCCAACATTATTAAACTTGCTATTAATAAAATATTAAAGAACAAGATTAAATAAATTTTGGTTTATTTACATGAATGGATTAATGGATTAGATGAGTGTAATTAAATTTTTTTCTTATAATACTTTTTTAATTAATAATAAATAATAAATAATAATAATAATAGTTTTAAATAACAAGTAGATGAAACAATAATAGCACTTTTTTTCTCAAAATAATTTTATGATCACAGATTATTAATATAACCAGCATTATTTATTGATATCCAATTTTATCACAAAATTTCTCTTCAGCTTGCTTTTGAAGAAGGTTGAATTTCTTACTATCATATATCCCTTTCAACATCCATTTAACTGTGATGTGCTCAACTCCATTCCACAATTGGTTGAGGACTCTTTTAAATCCTTCGAATAAGAAGGATCCCTTCCTGCAAAGAAATTATGGTTGTATCATTTTCACAATCAATAAAACAAGCTATGCCTGTGAAGATACAAAATAAACAGCAGAAGTAGTATGGAAAACTTCCACCGGGTATTCATCAAATGATTCTTAAGTGTGGATTTCCTAACTACTATTAACTACCAATTTCTCTAATTATATAATTTAATTGCAAAAAAATATTCCGAATTCAATTATTAAATAATAAAATCTATGTAATTTGTGTAATTATTACGTGTCTCGTGCAAATGAAATTGTCATAGGATGTTTTAATTAATTAAAAAGAAACCTTTTTTGTATCTTTTTTTTTTTAAATACATTCTTTCAAATATTATTATTCGTTTGCATTGTTCTTTCTAAATCCCCAGCCAATACACCCAGGATGTTTTTCAAAGAATAGTGGCCGTAAGTAGTTTGTGAATAGGGTCTACAATTAATTAGCCTTGATATTTCTATTGGATCAGGTTTATTATCACTGATTGCATCTATACATGGGTGTAGTTGCCCAAAATAAATTACACCACTATAATATGCCTTAACGCCGAATTGACGATTTCATATTAGCCGATCTGTAATTTTCGTCAATTTCAACAATTCGTTCATTTTTCAATTTTTTTTTTTTAAACGGCTGTCAATATTTTATTGAATAAATTTTTTTTTCTTTTTTTAACGCACATTTCGGCATTATGGCGGTGTAATTCATTTCAACATACAGCGGCATATTAATTACACCACCATATTAATTCAGCATTACCTGATTCACATATATGGGTTGCATCATCATTATTTAGATCGATCTGGGTTATGTGAGCCTGGGTCACCTGCGGTGAGCCGGGTAGCCTGGTTGGATATTTATATTATTAGTATGTTATTTGTATACGACTGGAGGGGGGTACACTAAAGCTCAGATCTTTTATTTTGATTGGGTAGAAAGATACTAAAAAGGGGAGGTATGGGCTTTTAGCATACCCGGATGGTGTGATAAGAGTTTCAGAAATTCAATTTCAATGTTAAATGTTTTGTATTTTAAATAAAATTCTAAAATAACATTTCCGAATGCAAATTTAAATATTTATACAAATGCAGTTTGGCTAAATGGACACTCTAACAACCATCATCGTCATCATCAACGTCTTTCAAAACTTGATGGGTTTTGCACTTAACCATCACATCTCTTGCTCTCCCCAATCTTCATGCTCTCAATGTCCGAAGTCAAATTCATTTATCCTGACAGTTATGCTAATCGAATCGGCTGGTACAGGAGTTAATTCTTGTATATATAAAGGCCATGCTCAAAGAGATGATGGGAATGTACATTTTGGAATGATTAATTAATATCGTTTCTCACAGACTTGTGTAATGGTGTTTCTAAGAGACTAGGCTTGCATGATCCCATAGAATATCAACCACACTATCAAGCCTTGGATCCTCATTCAGCAACTGCTATTTCTATTGCTGATTGCTCTCGGCTTCTCATTCTTCTACTTTACTACCCCACCACCTTACACCAGCCATCAATTATGTTGAGATTCGAAAAACTTCAACAATACTCTTAACGTCAAAGGATCCGATGAGGATCTCTCCTAGTCAGAGAGTCTAAACAAAATATCTAAACAAAATAGCTGGTCGTTCATTATATGATACTCCACTTGTTGAGTACTAATTTGTTGATGTATATTTTTACAAGATTTCTAAGTACTCTTACTGTTGGTTGATGACAAAAAATCTTTGTAATAAACTAGGCTAACTGCACCTAAACTATGATTCAGAAGATAATTCATTTTATAATTCTTTTACGCATTTAAATTTTTTATTTTTCAAATGCTATTTGAATTCCAAAGATTTTAAGATAAAGTTTCAATCTATTCAATCTAATGTTTTGGATACTTACTGCTAGTCAGTATCTATCTATTTGTAAAAATATTTTCAACCTAACTTTTTAGATACTTGCTGCTAGCCAGCATCTATTTAATTTGTAAATATAATTTGTATGAACATAATCTATAATTTTTTCCTATTTTATCAATGAAAATGTTCTCTATAGAGAGTTGTAATTATAAAGTACGTAACATATGGAACGTAACATAATATTGACATTGAAAACAAAATCTTTATTAAACCTGGAATTAAAAAAAATATCAATATGCTAGAAGATCACATATACACACAATAAGGTGATTAAACAATCAAATAGATGGTTTGGTAAATCTCTTATATTGAAAATGAAAAAAAAAATTTTGTCTTGCCTTTTAAATTTCAACCTTTTATTTTTTTTTGAAGTTTAACACGATCAAATCTTTTTTCACCCAATTGTTTGAAATAAGGAACAAAATTAATATTTGGAGGTAATTTATCTTGATTCATAAACCAGTCTGCAACTGGATGAATAGTTCTTGGATCTGGTTGTTCTTTTTTAACAAAAAAGTCTAGTACATCTTTAGTTGTTCTTATGTTATTCAATTCAAGATTAGGAACTCTTTTTTTAGTTGCCAATGAACAATCTTTAAGAATCTGTTGAAACACACACATATGTATGTAGAATAAATTTAATATTATGAATAAAACATGTAATATAAATCAGGATTATTTAAATTTTATTTTTTACCTGAAATTTCATTTTTGGATCTGATAATTCAACATCTAACCAATTCTGACGTTTTAACTTCAAATGATGATTTACAATTTCATTAATCATTTTTTCAATTATCTGGGGTTTTGTCATTATCGGGCTATTTCGCAATATAATATTAAAATATTTAATATAAATATAATATAATATATATAAATTAATTAAAATTGAACATTCACAAACATTTGTTTATTATTTTTTGGCTCCTCCCATAAAACTTTCATTCTATCCAACAAATCAATAATATTGAATTCTTGCTCCACTTCGACTCGACGGGTATTTCTTCTTGACATTGTCTGGTAATGTCGGCAGAATAAATGCAGATTTTGTTCCTTCTGACGGGTTCCTCGTAAAATAAATGCAAACATCAGCATGCTCATTTAAAGAGAGACGCAATTGAGTAATATAGATTGGTTAGATTAACGCAGCAAATTTGTATTTGAAATTAGCCAATTAAAATTAATTTCACATATTAATTATATAAATTTTTTATAAGGGATTAATTATCTCTATAAAAATGTAATTAATCGAATAATTATTCATTAAACACTATTTTGTTTTATAAAAAGCATATATAATGGCAAAATAGGTTTATTTCGATTTCGATTTCGATTTCTTGAATCCCAAAATCGAAAATCGAAATTAATTTGGAGTGTTGTTTAAGATTGTTATCACCAGGTGTTTATACACCACCAGATGTGTGAGTGGATTCATTAAGTAATGAGGGTACTTTAGGAGTCGTATTTAGATTATGTGATCTCAATACATTCAAATAGGTTTCAGTTTCTGATGATTGTGGGGTTGAAACATCCATTTGTAAAATGAAAGAAGTTGTTGGTATAGGTAGGTATATTCTACAAAAAATATACATATTTGAAATATGCGTATGAATGTATGGAAAGTAGTGTATGTATATATATATATATATATTCTATTTAAATCGCCTCTGTTGTAGGGTTTCTATTTATATTAATAGATCCATCTTCGTCATCATTATCATCATAAAGATCAAATTTTATAAATTTATTTTATATATTTTTCATCAAATATTCCAATGATTCTATTAAGTCTCCAAAAAAGCTTGGAATTCTTTCTTCTAATTGTATTAAAATATCTTTTGAAATCTTCATCGGCAATACTAAGTAAATGAAAAATAAAGTTACTTATATATAACTAGAATGACGAATAATCACCATTCTTTTAATAGCTCGTAAATAATAAATATAATAAATAATAATACAGTTCACTCTCTCTATAACGAACCCTCTGTCCCTATATGTAATTTCTCTGCTTTTGGTTGTTATATAGAGAGAGAAATTAATTATAAAAAATTGAAACGGGGACAAAAGGGAAGTTCGTTATAGAGAAATTTTACTTAGTGGTCGTTATAGAGAGAGTAGACTGTATCCAGAGTTCGGTATAGCCAGGTTCGATATAGCCAGAGTCAACTGTACTTGTTTGTGAACGGCTATCACGGTCTAATTAAAATGTCACATAAAAAAAGATAACAATCGATTTTGTCACATGGTGACTATGGTAATGTTCACTTTTGTTGTATACCATCAATAATGTTTACGAAAAGACTAATAGCAAACCAAAGTGAGTTTTACTTACTATAAATTAAAAAAATAAATAAATATTTGTCTAATTGTTTCAATTTTTTTTAGTTGGCTACAGTTCAACAACAACCTCATCCTCGGTTTTTAAAAATTTATTATTATCTAGAAACTTTGCCACAGTTCAAAATACACCACCAATTGGTCGCACCTATGGGGATCTCAAAGATACTGATCGAATTTTTACAAATTTATATCTAAAACATGATTACCGATTAAAAGGAGCATTGAAACGTGGTGACTGGTATAAAACTAAAGAAATACTTTTAAAAGGCCATGAATGGATTATACAAGAGACAAAAACTTCTGGGTTAAGAGGCCGTGGGGGTGCAGGCTTTCCAACAGGTCTAAAATGGAGTTTTATGAACAAGCCATCAGATGGCAGGTAATTATTAAATGATTATTTTATGAATCATATAATATTATTAATAATTTTTTATTTATTTTGATAAGGCCTAAATATTTAGTTGTAAATGCTGATGAAGGTGAACCAGGTACTTGCAAAGATCGTGAGATAATGCGTGGAGATCCTCATAAACTTATTGAGGGTTGCTTGATAGCTGGTAGAGCTATGAATGCTTCTGCTGGTAGGTTGAAAAAATTTTTTTTTGTTTATTTAACAATTTTAAGATTACTAATTTATCATGAATTGATTATCAGCATATATTTATATCAGAGGTGAATT
The DNA here is from genome assembly GCA_958430865.1 of Entrophospora sp. SA101. NCBI lineage: Eukaryota > Fungi > Glomeromycota > Glomeromycetes > Entrophosporales > Entrophosporaceae > Entrophospora > Entrophospora sp. SA101. The sequence continues at coordinate 106,375 of CAUDNR010003890.1, forward strand.
TTATAATGAAGCATCTAATTTGCAAGAGGCAATAAATGAAGCTTACAATGGTAAATAATAATTATTATAGTTATTAATTTAAACAGATTTTTTTTTTTTTTAGGGAATAAACATATATTTTATTATTATTAATGAATTTAATAAAAAATTTTTTAGCTGGGCTTATTGGTAAGAATGCATGTCAGTCAGGTTATGATTTTGATGTATATATTCACCGTGGAGCTGGTGCTTACATATGTGGGGAGGAGACTGCATTGATTGAATCAATTGAGGGAAAACAAGGCAAACCAAGATTAAAACCTCCTTTTCCTGCTGATGTTGGTTTATTTGGATGTCCAACAACTGTTTCAAATGTAGAAACTGTGGCAGTAGCACCTACTATTTGTAGACGGTAGGGTAATGAATCTTTTTTTTTAGTAAAATATCAATGTAATAAAAATATTATTTATTTTTTATTTTTTTTTCTTGTTATAGAGGTGGTTCATGGTTTGCTAGTTTTGGCAGGGAAAAAAATTCTGGGACAAAATTATATTGTATTTCTGGTCATGTAAACAATCCATGTACTGTTGAAGGTAATTATAGCCAAGTAACTATTACTCATTATGTTTTATGTCATAAGTTTTAATACTTGTACAATTTTTGTTTATTGTAGAGGAAATGAGTATACCACTTAAAGATCTTATTGAGCGTCATTGTGGTGGTGTTCGTGGTGGTTGGGATAATCTTTTAGGTATTATACCAGGTGGTTCATCAGTGCCTGTGATACCAAAGCATATTTGTGATGATGTATTGTAAGTTATTAAAGTTATTATTATTGTAAAAAAATTTTTTTCTTGATATTTTAAATGGATAATAATAGTGATGATATTAATGATGTTTTAGGATGGACTTTGATGCATTACGTGATGTTCAATCTGGATTAGGTACAGCTGCTGTAATTGTGATGGATAAGTCTACAGATATTGTTCATGCAATTTCTCGTTTATCTGCATTCTATAAGCATGAAAGTTGTGGTCAATGTACTCCATGCAGAGAGGGTACAACTTGGCTTATGAGTATGATGAAACGTTTTGAGAAAGGTTATGCAGTGCCTAGAGAGATTGATATGATGGAAGAATTATCAAAACAAATTGAAGGACATACGATTTGTGGTATGTTTATGAGTAAATGAATTAATTCAATTTAAAACCAAAAAAGAGAATTATACAATTTATTGATTTCATGTTCACTAAAGCTTTAGGAGATGCTGCAGCTTGGCCTGTTCAAGGATTAATTAGGCATTTCCGTCCTGAATTAGAAGCTCGAATGAAATCTTATGCAGATGCACATCCTGATCAAGACTTGTCAAAAATTTCTTCTGCAGCACCTGGACTATAATCATTATTTGATATTTATTTATTTGATTTAGAAGTGATTTACGATTTAATTTTTTTAAAATAAATTTTTTTATCTAAAGTATAAATTAATTGGATAGTAAAGACTTTAAAAGTTATTATCATTGAGAACAGGAGCATTCTTATTGTGAAGAGCACTTTTAACTTACTCATTTTACTTGATAAAATTTGGAGTGGTGGGTTAATGATCCTTGAATAAGATGATTAGAACCTCATCTGATATGTTAATTAGTAGAAAGATCAAATTGTTACAGATTTTTACATGATTTGGCTGATTGTGGTATTTCAGGGTCCTGTGACAAATCAATAACTCATCATATAGAGAAAATGAATTTGTTAAAATCAACTAATGGATCCAAAAATAGCATAAATAAATAAAATGCTCATTGTAGGTAAATTTGTTTTCATATTCACTATAAAAATATGTAAAATTCACTTAAACTAATGTTGTAAGTAACTGTAATACACGCAGTGAGCCTGGATGTGAAGATTATTAGAGAAGAACCTGTGTATACAATTTTCTAATAGCACCTTTATTTGTATTTCTGCACCAAAGCAATAACTGCTGATAACAATTATAATTATTTTAAGAGCTTGTGGCCCTTGTATCTATGACAAATCTAACACTAGGCTTTTGCTCCTTGCAGAGGCCACAAAAAAAGGCCAGCTATTTCCACAGCCACTGGGCAAGGAGAAAACTTTGTACAAATAATTTGTAATGAAGTTGAATGGTTGTTTCCAAGCAAGAATAAAAAATTCAACTCCACATACAAGAAGCAAAAATTGGAAGAAATCAATAATGATAATTCATCACATCAATATTAATTTCACCCACACCTGTTAGAAGTAAAGGGGGCATGGAAATTAATGAAAAAATTTCAACAAAAATATGTGACGTTTCAAAATCAAGTGTATCTGTGAACCATCTGCAAGAACAAACCAAATCAATCAACATTTACAAAAGGCAAAGCACCTGAGCATTAATATAATGATGTTGAAGCAGTGAGGATGAGGAGGGGGAGGAACTCTAATTTTGGTTTTTGGTTTTTGTATTAAAAAAGATGACATTTGATACTGAAATGATAATTGATAATTGATAAGCTATGAACGAAGCATAAGAATAATTAGTAGATGATCATTTTTTGGGATGGGTATAAAATGAATTTTTGTTATGCATGACCCTAGTCTCAAAGCCATACAAATGGGATTTGGGATTGTCCCGTATTGTGAGATTGTGTCCGGATCTCACTAACATCCCAATAATTTATTTAATAATAATACTACTAATATATATTGAGTTTCAGTATAATTTGGAGCAAATGTCACAAAAATTGCCAATTGTCAACCTAAAACTAATCTCAAAAAGTAATTTGTGCACATGATGTTGGACCCCACTCTTGTATGTTTGTAACATATAATATTGGACCTCCCATTTGGTGGTAGTACAATTGTGTTAATTTTGGGCTCTGTAATTTATGATTAATCCAAAAACATATTCAATTGGTCTTTTGATCCCGTTATATGAAAAATTGAAACCTATAATTAAATATGGGTGCGAAATTCCTTTTGATTGGTTAATTTATGTGAAATTAAATTTATTTAAGAATTAAAAAATTGTAAATAAATATTATTATTAGAATTATAATCATCTTTTTAATTTTAAAAATAAAATTTTGATTTGTCTTTATTATTATCGATTTCCCATTCCAGCAAGAATATCCTATATATAAAATATAAAATAAATATTACAACTGTTTTACCATTATCGTTTTTTCTGAAAAAAATAATAAAATTAATTAATTACCTGAAATTTATTTGTATGACGCAGGAAAAAATCTCCAAATCGTCTACCAATTTTTGATTCAGCAATATGAATCATATCCTTATTTGTCAAAAAATTATTAATGAGAGCAAATGCACATTTATATAAATTAAGATTACTAATTAATATAATGAACTTACCTGTTTTAAACAAAAGTCAAGATCAGAAGTGGTAGCATATTCTCCTTCAAGTAATGTTCCACTAGTCCATTTTTGTTGACGTGATTTTTGTTTAACAACAAGCAATTGTGATCTAATAACAATAATAATTATTTATTTTTATTCTTTTGCAATTAAATTGTAACTTAAAAAGAAGTGACCTTTTATTTTTGCTCACCTTAATTTTTCAGGATCTGTTTCTAAAAAGGTTGCCAGCTTATCAATACTCATAGTTGTATATAATTTCAAATAAGATCTTAATGTTGGAATTAATATATGGTGCCGAGCATCATTGATAAAAATTTTTGCATGATGACGATGAGGTTCCTTTAAAAAAATTTTAAATTATTAGTTTTTCAAATAAATAAGGTTTAGCCTTTTTAATATTAAGCCATTATATTATTCACATTATTACTAATTATAATTATAATGGTGATTATAAACACATACAATAAGTTGATTCAATACATTTGGATCATCAAAATTTGGACCATTTGGTGAAATAAACTTTGGACAAGCATATAAAAATAAATCTTCAAATGTTTGAATACCTTCTTCACTATAAGATAATATAACCATTTAAATGATTAATAAAATTTACATGCATGTATTTGTGTATTTATGGCAAGTAAGCAAGTTGGTTTAATACTAACCCACGTTGCATTTTTGACAAATGTTCTCCATATTTTTCTTTTAAATAAGGTTGGATATTTTCATCTAATCTTGTTGGACATAGTGTGACACATATAGCCAATAAAGCATACATTTGATCACTTTTTTTGTTGATCTGTAATAAATTTTTTTAATAATATGTTTTAATTCCATTAAATTAAATAAAGATAAACATTATTATTGTTGTTACCTGATCAAATTGATAATATCTAGTATGGTACATTTTTGTTCTTGTAATAAATAAAAGAATATGCGAAAATACCCTTATGGCATCTGCATATCTTCTCATCATCATGTAAGAAAATCCAACATAATAGAAAACTGTCACATGACAAGCAGTAACACGTGCAAAAAGTGCCTATATGATAATAGATTTATTTATTGTAATTATTTTGGTATTATTTCTTTATGAAAAATAAACAAAAAAATTTTTAATAAAAAATATTTACTTTTTTATTGAGTTCAATATTATCCATCATTTTCAATGCTAATGTATAATCACCTAATAAGCAATGAACTCTCAAAAGCCCAATAATACTGAAATAACCCAACATCTTGTATAATGTACGTGATCCATATTCCCCTGCAACTTCACTATATAAAAATTTTTTTTCCTTAACATATTTTTTTCCAAAATATTATATATATAAATAATATTTTCAAGATACCCACATCATATCACCACCATTTTTGCTTACAAGTAGTTGTTCTGTAATTTTTGATTTTGTAATTAAAGAATATAATACATTTAAAACACTATAACAACTCCAAGCCTGTTATAATTCAACCAATATAAAATGTCCAGATTAATTATAAATACTCTTTTTTATCTTTACTTTCTACATAATAAGCATATTTGCAGAATATAATATATATACCTGGACATTATCCCTTAACAAAGCAATTTCTTCCTCAGTCTTATTTTTAAGACGATTACGATAATTACAGAATGTTTGGAATTGATAGATGAACTCATCAATAATATCCCACAACCATTGGTTTGGTAATTCCAAATTAACTGGTCCATCAGAATCTATATACACACAGTATTTAATATGATTATTTATCAAAGATCTTTTTTTTATTTAAGACAATCAAAATAATTACCAATTAATGATCACTTACTTAATATATAATTGAAAAGATCACAATAATTTTCATAAGAATGAAATCTGTGCTCAATAGTTGGTGTAAGTTTTGAATAAATATGGCGATAATATAATTCACGATACAATGTTAAAAATAATTGATCTAATGAGAATATGATCAAAGAAATTAAATAATAATAATAATGTTATTATTTTAAAAATCAAATAAAGAATTTGATTAATAATTAATTTACCATCATTCACTAAAGGTGCAATTAACTCTGCATCAGGCCAAAAAGTTTCAGGATAAAATTCTTCTGTCAATTGATTAAAAGTATTTTCATATATACTATGCAATTCATGAACATTATTTTCTAAAATGTTTCTATGAAAGTATACAATGAAGTTCTTTACAATATCAGGTATCTCTTCATATTGACTTTGCATCATTATTTGCATTGCAATTTGATCTTGTAATACTAAATTGATTTTTAAAAAAAGCCTTAGGTACACATATATAGTATAAAATTGACTAATAAAAAATATATGTTATATACCTTCACCATCTAACTCATCATCAACTCCAATATAAACATTATTATTTAAAGCAGCTTCAACATCAGAAACTAAATCTATGTCATCTTCGTCTTGATACAACATATTGAAAATATTTAAAAATTAAATTTTTTAAAAAGATCATCAAAAAAATTTAAAAATCTCAAAAAAAATCACGTGGATTTATTTTATTCGCGCAAGTTTTTTCGAATTAGATTACAAAGATTCAAGAACCAGAATTAAGTGTTATTCCAGTAATAATAAAATCTTCAAATGATAAAAAATCAATAGTATGTGAGGATGGTTATTCGAAGAATTTGTATTTAAATAAATAAAAAATTTTCTATATTAGTGTTGGTCGCCAAAATTACTTTGAAGAGACGAAATTCAAAACTAAAAAAATTAAAAGTTCTATGTCAAAACTAGTTTCAGAAACCTTTTGACTTTCGAAACTTTATAGTTTTGGAAACCAACATTAATGTATATGTGTTTAAACAAAAATATTATATCTATTTAGAACATGGTTCAGCGTACATGCTTTAGATTGTAATGTGTAGGTTTTTTTATTACTACTACTGTTGCTACTTTACGAATTATTTTTAATTTATTCAATGCATAATATTAAATTTTGTAATGGTCTACGTCAAGTAAAATTTCCATTGTTTTGTGGAAATGTACCATTTTCACGTTTAAAACATTGACAACCCTATCATGTAAGATTTGACAACTTAATTAATTGAAAATATGAATACATATGCGCTGGTTTTGTTTGATCCCCAATAGTATATTTTTATAGGTTGCAATGAGTTTGTGTAATCATCACATTACGCAAGCATCAACTTTCAGAAAATTTGACAAAGCAAATTTTCTTTTACAATATTGTTAAGTTTTTGCAACCCATCAATGCTCACAGCATCCAATCTTCTAAACCACCTATCATTGGCGAAATTGTTGTATTGCTGACATTACCAACATCATGACTTGGAGCATTCGAAAGGTTTGATTGATTTCATTATGATAGATGTATGAATTCAAAAAAGGATAGTCCGTTTTAAATTTTTTAGAGGTGTTAGAACTTTCAATATCTTCTGGGTGTTGCAAATTATGTTTGACATTGTTTTTAATTCACAGATCATATTTATCAACCAGGGAATTTAGGACAGGTATATACAGGTCGAGTACAGTACACTTCATGCAGTAGAATTAGATTGAGTACAGTAAGTACAATATGCTTAGGTTGAATACAATAATAATAAGTACAATTATAGGCCTCACACACCCAACCCCAAAAAAGGAATGTAAGTACAATTATCATTACCAAAAATGGTTAAAAATGACTCACTGCACAAAATGTACTGTACTCAATCTAACAACCAATTTAGGACCGGACCTGGGATAATTATACTTGAACACTGGTATGGTGAAAATGGGGTAGTGTCTATTTGATTAGAATTTATTAATATAATAATTTACAGCATAATAAGAATAACATTAATGTTGAAATTGATATTTACAGGGTGTAACAAAACTTTTTGGAAAATTTTTCATGCATTTCAAACATTAATAACATTCTGAAAATAAAAACTATTCGTGTCATATTTTGAACACGTGAAAAATATGTACTAAACTAAATTAATACATGATTAGATCATTTGTTTTGGTTTGATTTTGTTGTAAAATTGTTAACGTAATGTCATCTTCTGATAAAGATACTCAAAGAAAAAGTATATTACAATTGTGGTAGAATGGAATAACTTCTGCAAAAGAAATACATTCCAGAACTGGCATTACAATGTCTACTGTCTATTATAACCTTAAAAAATTGAATGAAAAAGGTGTTAATTCGAGAAAATCTGGAGGTGGTTGTCCCAAAAAAATTACTGTGCATGAATCAAGAGCGATCGGCCAACACTTGCGCCATGATCCAAGACTTTCCACAAGGACTTTGTCAAACAAATTATCAAACAATATCACCAAAGTGTCTCATATGACTATTTCAAGACATTTGGCAAGTTTAGGCTACAAAAATAATTTGCCTTTAAAGACACCTATGCTTACTGTTGCCCATAAAGAAGCTCGTGTTGGTTGGGCAACAAGACATCTTGATGACAACTGGGAGACCACTTTATTTTCTGATGAAACTGCCTTTCAGTTGTTCAGAAACACAATAACTCAATGGTACAGAGGCGAAAGGCCAGTACAAAGAATCCCCAAAGATTGCACTAAAATCTTTGCATGGGGAGGTTTTTGTATGCAAGGAAAAAGCTCTCTTTTTGCTTCAGGGGAATCATGAATGCAAATTTTTATGTTGATATTTTGCAAAGGCATAAACAGGAAATTAATAGATTGCTTGGAAGCAATTGGCGCTTCCAACATGTTAATGATCCAAAGCACACAAGCAGGGTTTGTCAGACATTCCTCAATGAAAATTTTCCCAAAGTTATGGACTGGCCTTCCAATAGTCCAGACTTAAATCCAATCAAAAGTCTTTGGGCTATTGTCAAAAGAAATGTAGAAATGCGTATGCCTCAAAATCTTTCAGAATTAGAACAGTACATGACAGAAGAATGGGATAAAATCCCAAATAATATTCTAATCAACCTTGTCAGCTCAATGAGAAGGAGATGTGAGATGATAATTGAGAACAATGGCGAGAGAATAAACTATTAACTTTATATCAATAAAAACTTCAGATTTTAAGCTTTATTTTGACATATTTTTCATTCATTTTTATGCGGTAACTTTTGAGCTATGGACAAATAAAAAATTCCAAAAAGTTTTGTTACACACTGTATTATCAATTCAAAATAATTAATAGTAGTATTAAATATCTTCAATCATATACAGCATGTAGTTAATTCCACAATATAGTCAAACCTTGCCACAGCGGATGAATGGTACACATTAGAGGCCTGCATGGGTCATCATAATTGAATGATTACCCAACCCGAACCCAACTTGTACATAAAAAATTATAAAAATCTCAACTCAAACCCGACTTGTACACAAAAAATTATAAAAATTTCAACCCGAACTCATCCCGTTTTTTATTAACAACGTAATCACACTATTTACGTAAGTTTACGGTGGGCCCGTAATATTATGCAAATAAGCATACAAAAATTATGCAATTATTACATCGAGTGTAAATATTACATAATTTTTTATGCAAATATTACAACTTTACATATTAAAATTTATGGACGTAATATTGCGGCGGGAAATTTCCTGATGGTTGTAACACGATTTTATTTAAAAAGTAACTTTTACTGCAATTGTTAATTGCAAGAAAGAAAAATTTACCATAATGAGCTTCTTAATGCAAGAATACTATCAATTGTTTGTGGATTTAAGTTTGAACGAAGCTCATTAACTGTAAGTCCAGCTGCAGGTGCACTGGAACATGGAATTGAAAGATAATAGACAGCAAGCCTTGAAAGTCTTGAATAAACATGTTGATAGTCTTTCCACCATTCTAAAATATTAAAGTTATCATCTTTTTGTATTTTTGTTGATAAATACAAATCAACTTCATTTTCATCATCACTATCATCATAATATTTGCTAAAATCACCTAACTCTACATTTGAATTTGAAGTTGAAATTGTAGTTG
>CAUDNR010003890.1:143233-160968 GCA_958430865.1 Entrophospora sp. SA101
AAAAAATACATCTCAGGTTAAACAAATTTTTGTGCGCAGTCACGCGACTTTTTTCCATTCTAAATTCAATTGAAGTCTTATGTTTCACAACATAAAAAAGATCAACGATCGATTTTGTCACATGTGATAAAACGAATGTCCACTATGCTTAAAAAATATACACAGGTAGAAAAACCAAATTTAACAATGGTCATATACTAGTAAAACTACAACAAAATTTTAAGATTTACCCATAATAAACTATTGTTAAATGTTTCATTTGATCATTTTTCAAAATACTTCTAATGATGCTGTATTTTTGGGTTCCATAGTAGATCTGATGTAAATGAGTTTCATATTAACTATTTTTATGTAGGGATAGTTCTATATATGACATATTGAACTAAATTTTGATCCCTGAAATTCTGGTAATACCAATATTCACTTTGTCTGGTTTTGTTGCAGCACCCATATATTATTTTGACACGTACTATTATTATAATTAACATTGCATCACATGGGAATGCATTGCTATTTCTGAAAGTATTGCTAGTTAAAAAAAATTTGCCACATAAATAAGGATTTTTGGAATCAAGTTCGATTGTGAATTGATACAAGAGCCTGCTCTTAAATAGATAGTAGAAAAGTAGTAGGGAAACATTGTATTGTCATTTAATATTAAACCTACACTATAATAAATAAAAATATTAACCTCTAATCTAAAACCTAGCACAGCCTTGTTAATCTACACTATTGATATGATTTTTACTTTTCTATATAAACTGCTGAACAATTGACTGTATGCTTAGCAAGCAGTACCAGTCCATTTTATTTATCCTCTGAATTGCTTTCCCAGCCGGAGGTTGATAAAAGAAGAAGAACAAGAAGTTGAAGATACACTCTCATTTTTAATATAGAAGAAGAAGCCGAGGATGAAATCACACCTTCTTTAAAATTCTTCCATATACCATCTGGTAAAAGTGGAATACGATTTAAACCATAATGTGTAATTCATGACTTGAGAGCTAATCTTTTTAAAGAGTCATCCCATTGGCTTGGGGCACTAATGGTAATAAACACTAGTTTGCAAATTCTTGAAGTGAACTTGGCTTAAACTTCTCTGGAAGATTCTTAATTTAATCAAATAATGCAAGAAACAATTTTTTAACAATACCAACAAAGTGGTTCTTGATCTTTTGAAATAGATATTTAAAGACAGTTCTTTTAACGCTTTCTATTTAAGCATTAATCAAATGGAAGGCAAGAATAAAACAACAACAATAATAATCCCGATTTTGCCGCATTTTGTTATTTTCCAGCGTGATATTTATCTGCCTGTGACATATTGCGGCATGTGCACCTCGAAAATTAATATTAATACTCGAAATTAGAAATGATGATCTAAAAGATGATTGATTTGATTTTGATCTATTATTAACTATTCCTAATAAAATAATGTCGTTTATTCAAGAGCTTGTACGTGAATTACAAGCAGATCTTGATGCTTTGTGTATTTCACCTTTTAGTAATTTCGAAGCATCATATAAACAAATAAGACAACCAGAGAAACCAGAAACTACAAAAATTAAAACTACTGTTACCCCATCTATAAATACTACAAACAATGATAAAAGTTATAATAACTTAAATCCTGTTGAAATTTACAATGAATATTCTGAATTCTTAAAAAAATCAATTTACAGTATGCAACTAGAAGAAGGAACAATTCCAAGTTTGAAAAAAATACAACAACAATTGGACATGCTAATGTCGAATAAGGAGAAGTGGAATAATAATAATACTAATTATAATATGATAATGATGATGGATAATAAAGCAAATGATGATTTAGAAAGCTTATTTATTGCAAAAATTACAATAGTTGTATATGCTATTGTAGTTGAACATTTGTTAATGGCTACTTTACCATTATTAGATGATATTTATTATTGGGAAGAATTGGAAGGAAGCAGACTTTGGACTTTTTATCACCTAATCCAAAGTTAAGTGTATTATAAATTTATAAATAAATGTACTGTAATAAAATACACATACTGTATAATAGATTAAAATTGATTGATTTTTATTATTTAGCCATTCCAATACGCACATATTTTTTTTCCAATGCAATCTACAAATATATAATAACACGTAATAAACCAAATCTTCATAACAATGCTAACATAAACACTGCTAATAATCAATCGAAAAAATATTTTTCAATTGGACACACGATGATCAACATGTTTCCAACATACACTCACTCACGTTTCTCTGACCCACAATCATTTTCTTTTCCGTTGGCAATTCGATACGAAGTTCATTATAAGAAATCCATACTTAGATCACTAATGAAGCATCAAGCAAAATGCCTCGGTTTCCTAGTTTCTGAATTGAACTTCAAGTTTCCAATTGATTCAGCAGATCAACTTGGTGGCAATTTCAAATCTAATATTGCTGAGCGTGTTAATAACTTTGTTATGCTAATCGAGAAAGTTTTAAATCATTTAATTAATAATGATGATTTTGATGTTGAGAATGGAATTATACCAGATATTGATTTTGGTTTGTGGAATTATTCGTTAGTTTGGATAAATGAATAAATTATAAATTTTTTTTAAAAAAAGTATTAATTTGTAATTTAATGATTATAGAAAAATTGAAATTAGAGGTTAAGTCAATGCATACTTTAGAAAAAGAAAATCAAGGACTTGATGATCTTTCTTCTCGATTACAATCAATTATTACAACACATCTTCCAAGTTATGCAAAACAATGCAATCGAATTACATCCATATATGGTCGTCCATCATTTCTGACTAGATGGTGGCTACCAGTCACAATTTCATCTGTTATTGCATATAAAAATAGAAAATACATCTATAGGGATAATTTGATGAAATTATTTGATAATGTAAAAATTACAACAATCAATTTTTTTAGTGATTGGATATGGGATCCAATAGTACATATGATGGACACAATAAGACATCGAGAAAATAGATTAGCACTTATGGGTAAAGAGAGTTTAAATTCTGATTTAGAGGTATATATATATATATATATATATATATATATATTGTATTTGTATCTGTGAATATATACATATTAATAACAGTAATTAATATTTTTTAATATATATGATGAAAAGTCACTTGAACGTATGGTACTTGATTTTGCTCGTGACAATTTACAATTAAGTTCAGAAGATCTTATTGTGGTATCAAATAAAATACGAGAAGGTGATTTATCAGTTGTTCTAATGGCTTATGAACAAGAACTAAAGGTACTATGATTATTGATATTTTATTATAATTATTGAAAATGCTTTTTAATCAAATAATTAATATTTATTGATTAATATTAACATTATAGAAACCTTTTAAATCTACAATAACAGGTAAATGAAGAAATTAAAAATTAAAAATCCCAAATAATATAATATTAATCTCCTTAAAAAAAATTTTTTAAAATTAAAGGAAACCTTATCAGAACATTGTTAATTCAAGTACAAAAAACAAAAGTAGATTTAGAATTAGCCATGGCAGCTTTAGATAAATTATTGAAATCAAATGAATTGAATTTTGCTTTTTTAGCAGTTGGTCCGAGTCTTTTTGTTGTTTATTTATTGTGTAGTTGGATGGAAAGAATTTGGTGGAATAAAAATAATTGGGTTGGTAAACTTCAGGGAACAAATGCTCAAATGAGAGAATCTTTACGGTATGACTCTCAATTAGCATATATGGGCAAGTGGGTGTAATATTGATCATATTGCTAATAATTATATTTCAATTACCATTCATCCTAAATAAAAATAGACAAGCTGAACGAATACTTGTTAAGAATTACAATTCAACAAAATTAACTTATACAGCACATGGACTTTTGCTTTGTCACGTTCATCATCTTAGAATCTATTCAAGTTATTTGCCATCCAAAAATAGTTTGCAAACTCGATTTCTCAATGATCTTCGTGATTTGGATAATCCTAGTTTTAGTGTGCAACAAAAAATATTAACTTGTGAAAGAATGTGGAGATTTTGGGGATTTTTAAAATAATGCCAAAGATAAACATATGGGATGTGATCATGTGATTTAGTGTTTGCTTTTTCTTCAAAGTAATCCCAGACTTTTGATTTCCTTAACTTTTTTTTTAATGTATTTCTTATTATTCGCATCATCATCCACAATATCAATTACATTCCCAGTTTCACTTTCAAAGTTTGCATTTGATTCTTCATTAACATAATTCTCAATAAAATCTAGACAAAATTCATATTGATTATAAAAATAGATAATTATTCAATTGTTTTAATTTTGGATGAATGAATGGATTATATTATATTGCGGTTATTTATTATTTATTTATTAATTATAAAGATAATTAATGTTACGATTATTATTATAATTTTCTACCATTACACAAAATTAACCGGTTAACGGTGCCAATCTCTAAGTTAAGGAATAATAGGCCTGAGTTTGATGTTATAAATTTTTATTTAGGTAACAAATGATTAATTCTATTTCATATTTTACTAAAATAATTTAATAAACAATAAAACCAATAAAACCAATAAAAAAAAAACGAATAAAAAACGAAAAAAAAAAAATTTGGAATAAACGAATTAAACAAATAATACAAATAATTTATTCGAAAAAAATTTGTATTCAATTCAACAACAATAAAGACTTTAAATGTTTTACATTTCATTTCAAATATCCGAGCAAACATTATACAGTCAAACCTCTTGTTTCAACGACTTGTAATTAAGTTCGCATTATATTACAGCAATATTTTCAATTTTCTGTTGCATCTGTACGTTCTTCATTATTATACACGCACGTTCTTATATTTTTTTTTTGTCAAGATGAAAAAGATCTTGGCGTATCAAACACAGGCCACGACTACTAACTAGAGTTAAACCCATGCACAAACGTGCAGAAGCGAAAAATTTAAAAAATCGCAAGTAGTTTATATTAGTTTTTTTTGATTTCGTCGAAACGAGGGTTGACTGTATTAGTATTAATATTAGTATTAGTATATAATTTACATGAATATTAATATTCGGGACTTTTGTATCAATAAAGAAATGACATCACGTCATGAGGGATCAACCACATACGATCGCATATTTTTCATGTTTCCCCAAACGGAGCATCTAGGTTTTACATTTTTAGCATATATATTATATATTCGATTTTTCATACATAACAGTATTATTTTCCTTGTTTAAATTTCATAGTCATTCACAGATAACAATTTGCAAAAATTGAAATGGGTATTTTTCTAGTATATCAAACAAAAATCTAATGTACTCGATTTACAACTACTATAAACCTAAGACACACTATAAACTTAAATCGACTATAATACTACTATAATTCACTAAATATGTCAATATCACATGTATTATGTAATAAATTGCATAAGCGTAATAACATTAGACTCTGATGTGATGTGAAAAAAGTGATAGGTTATTATTATTGCCTTGTTTATACTGGACTCAAATTGAACAACTCTTTGAGACTGAAAGACGATATGATTATCTTAGTATTATCGGCCAAACGAGACCCGAAGCAATGGGCGATAAGAGTTCACATTCCTCTCCAAGAGTTGATCTCTGAAAGGCTTATAATGTGTATTGTTTATCATTCGGGAAGTGGCAAGCTAGTATATTATGATTACTACAAGCCTAAGCTATTCAAATATGGAACTGCAATATGTTTAGATTAGTTGATGTAAATGCCAAACTTGGAAAAAAAGTTTCGCTTCATTAAGCGCAGATATGTAAAAGTTATCCGGCCTGATTATTTGATGGGACAAAACCTGAAACGGGTCCGGGACATGCTAGAATTAAACACAAAATGCTTGGAGGAAATTATTCGAAAGATAAAAATTATTGGCGATAATATTGCGGAAACATCAACAAATCAAATCAATAAAAAGAAAAGAAACGAACAAGATGATGATGAAGATGATGATGGACTATTATAATTACAATATAGGCCAAAAAAGGTTTACAGTAAAGGATATAGAAAAAAAAAAGAATACATCAAAATTGTAGTGACGATGATGTGATACACTGATTATGAAGAAATCAGAAGTAAATCAAGTAAAAACAAAAAAATGATGTTATTTTCGAAATCAAAATGACTCTAATAAACATCATTTTAAACCAGAAGAAGAGTATAAAATATATTATCCATGTTCCCTCGGATTAAATGTGAATTATTATTTTTTTAAAATTGTCTTACCTTTCTTTACTTTCAAAAATTGTATTGAGATGGATGGTCTATTATTATCATAAAAATACACGCAGTAAATTGGACTTGATAATTGGCCAAATGATCTAAAGCTTCACCTTTTAGTATATTTGTAATTTCAGAATTTCTTTGATGGTAAGTCATCATCATCACGTTAGATTGATGCTAAAGATATTAAATAATTAACTACAATGGCTGGAGTAAATGCAAGAAGAATGATTTGTTTAAAGAAATTGTTCCCAAAGCAATTGCGCTCCCGTCTATCAACTTTCTTTCTCGCATATACACCTTGTGTGATTGCTGATAATATATAAAGATAACTTGGCAACATATCACTTTTGCATATTTGAAAATCAAATGTCAAAATGTAAAAGACTAATTCCACAAAAAAATTTTTTTTTGACAATCTTGATAAAGTTTCTAAAATTTTTGTCACGTTTTTAAAAACTTTAATTTTTAACTTGTTACAATGTTTAAATGTTTAACAATAATAACAATGCTATAAATAATGATTTAAAGCCCCATTCAAGAATTATCAAGACAATTCAAGAGAATTTGCTTTCTTTGTAAAATAAATATTAAATTCCAGATTTAAAAATTCCGAGAGCAAATAATTTATAGTTGCACGAACCAATACTTTTTTATTTTCCTTTTCGGATAATATTTTACTTAATATATACCAGATTTTTTTTTTTAATTTTATAGTAACAATTGAAATTTATATCATGATTATTTCCAACCTTGAATAACAACAAAGGTAAAGTAACACCTATTTTATTATATTACATCACGTATGCGTGATAAATAATTGATTACAGTAAATAATATAAATATTATGAACATTATTTTAAATGTGAATTGAATAATTTATCATCGGACGTTATACCTGATAATCGATGATTTATTTAAACTGGGTTAATTTCTTTTTTTTTTTTTTTTGAAAATTTCTTTAATTTTTTTTTTAATTCCTATACAACAAAATTATAATTTTTTTTAATAAAAAAGTCTCATTAATAACATTTTGTCATTCGCTTTGCCTCTCTCTCTTTTCTTTTCAAAAAATACAACAACTAAGTTAATATTATAACGGTCTAAATAAGATTAATATTCATTATAATAAAAATGTCTTCACATATAATAAATAACACCAACATAAATTATAATAAGAATAAAATTTGTAATCAAACAGCTACTTCTTTATTGGAGCTTGATTCAAACATTCCTTATAATATATTTATAAGGAATTTAAAATCATTAAAAGCTGGGCAAGTTGTTGTAAATTTTGATATAATACTTGAAAAGAATAGAATAATATTTCACGGCTCACGTGATGATAGTAAAATAAGAACTGTGAGAGGTAAAGTGAGGCTTGAAGTGGCTGGTAAATTAAATGTCAAGGTAATTAAAATATTTATTTATATATTTGATCAATTTAATTAATCATTAATTGATTATAGTTAATTTTGTAAAATCACTTGCTACTATTAGGAAATCATTCTATCACTTGTAGGTGATTATAATATTTCCTTAGATTTAATGAATGACATATCATCATCATTATCACCATCATCACCAACATCATCATTGGAATCATTGGAATTATCATTACCAGAAAAACAAGGAACTGTCTTTTCAAGTTCCATATTATTAGAAAATAAAAGAGTATTATTATCAGGGATTCATGAATTTCATTTTGAATTTCTTTTACCAGGAGATTTATCAGAATCAATGAATTCAGATGCAGTTTTATGTAAATATTTTCTTAAGGCGGAATTAATGACCAGATTTCCAAGCGAATTATCAACAGATAACAACAAATCAGTTGACATTGTTGATTTGTTTATCGAAAGAGCTTTTTTAGAATCTGATGATGACATAACAAATGGATTAAGGCCAACAAGATTCATTGGTGGAAATAATGATTTACTTGATTTTGAATTCATATTGCCAAAAATCATGAAATTAAATTCAAATTCAATTGAATTTATTGGTAGATGGAGTGGCTTTAATAGAGTTGATAAGATTAGTTTTTGTTTTGTCCAAAGTGAATGCTATAACATTGCAAATAATGGATGTATTGTTCATAATGAAAAATCAATTGCTGGACCATTCTGTTTCCAATTACCAAAAAACGAGCCATTGAGACTTCAAAGCAGACCAACAATATTTAAATTACCAATATGTGAATCTTTTGTAAATGATTATGATTTAGTTAATATTAAAATAAGACATCAATTAGATGTTAAGATCCAATTAAATAACTTTAAAAAAGATCAAATTGAATTCAGGTTAGTCAATGATTAATATTTAATAATATTTATATTGATTTTTGTTTTCTCAAATTTTTCCCTTGATTATTCTTAGCATTCCAATCTCAGTCAAGTCAATAATACCTAATCAAGATACTTTGCCATTACCTCACAAAATCGATCTTTCAAATAGTGTTGCCTGTTTACAATTGGGAAATGAAATCTATACAAGTAAACCATCAAAAGAAGCCAATATAATAAACAAACAACCCATTTTTAAATCACCATCAATAATATTTAATAATGTCAATAACAGAGAGATTAATACCAGTCATAATATGAATATTAGTACTAATACTGATAGTAATGTTACACGACCATCAAAGCCTTTACCAAGTATTCGTAAACAATTGTTTCAATTTTTATCAAGAAAAACTAGTATTCAAAGTAAAAAATCATCATCAAAAAAATCATTGCCAATCAATATTGAATCAAGAATATTTAATAATGATGATGATGATAATGACATTATTAACAATATTAATAATAACAGTAATAGTAATAGTAATGGCAGTAGCAGTAGCAATATTAATAATAATAAAACAATAAACAATCTACGTAATTCACGCATTAGTACAATTACTGAAGTCTCAAGTGAATTTTCGATTGAAAATGATGATATAATAGAAGAAGAAGAAAATGATGATGAATATATTGAAAATATAAATCATGATATTGAATATGACAATGATGATGCGGACGATATTAAGGCCAACAACACCATAATAACTGCAGCAACAGCAACCACTTATACTAATAATGACTTTAATGTCAAAGAGTTCCATAAACCAGATTTCATCACATTATCAGCAAATATTATAGCTGAAAATTTTATTAAATTCAACTATTTATTACATAAAAGACATCATCAAAATAACAAAGACAATATTAATAAAACCAATAATTATCAACAGCAATATAAGAATCATCATAAACCTCCACCTAAATCACATCAAAATAAATCACTCAAAAGAAATAGTAGAATCAGTAGAGCTTCATCTACTTCCACTTGTGTACAACCTGACGTCAAAGATTACATTAAACATTCAACTCATTATAAATCCGACAACAACAACAACATCACCATTAATGACAATATCATCTCATGATTGTAAATATCTCATATTTAAAAGAATGTTACTAGAATGAAAAAAAATATTCATTCATTCATTATTTTTTATTTTTTTCATTTTTTGTAAATTAATTCAGAATCAAAAAATTGTTTCACTCATTTACTTAATAATAATTCATTCGTTTAGTTATTTATTGGAGATAGATATAAGGATGCAAGCAAAGGGGTATATATATGTATGTATGTGTGCACGTAGAAGAAAATTATTTCTTTAAATAAATTTTTTTTTCTATAATATAATTATATAAATGTTAAATATTATAGATTTAGAAAAATTTAGAAAAAAAAAAATAATTTTTTTATCGTCATCATTCTTTTGTATATTATATTTTCTTAAAAAAAAACAAAAAAAAAAAAATTTTTTTTAAAAAATTCACCACTCTCTTTATTTATTTTCTTTTAATTTAGCGGGCCTAATCATAAAAAAAAGTAAAATATTCAAACTTAATTAATTTACAGTAATTTACATTTTTTCTTCATCATGTGCTAAATTTTTTTTTGATAAAAAAAAACAAAATAAAAATTTAAAATCATTTATAATAATTTTCTAACTGTTGGATTAACCGCTTGCTTTCCACACGTTACTTCAACAACCATATAATTTTAAAAATTGACGCGTGAAATTTCACATTTTCGAATTCGTGTAATCAATCCGATTTAAAGTAGCTCGCGCATTATTAAGTAAAGCTACGGCTATTCAAAAATGCAATTACTTTATTAATATGGGAAATTGAATCGAATCGAATTTGAGAGTGATTCGATTCGATTCGATCTGTAGTCAATTCGATTCGATTCGAATTCAAAAAAACAGGATTCGAATTGATTCGAATCAAACCGGATTCCTAAAATTTTTTAACGTCATATTAAATTTATATTTTTAATTTGATAATTTAAATTTATATTACACAGCGAATCACAATCAGTGTGCCTCCATTTGATGAATACTAATGGATTGAGGTCTAAGAATGGTTTAATGATAATAAAATTCTTCTTGATATGATATTTATTCGAATTCTATAATTCTAAAAAAAGTTGACAAATTGTCATTATACTAGTATAACGAGATAAATAATAGGTATCATTTAATTTCGTCATTCGTCACCCGTAATTGATTTCGTAATTAATTTCGTAATTACGTATTACGTTTTTGGCAAAATAATTACCATCCCATGTATAATGCGATCCATGCCATCTGTTATAGATGGCCTAAAACTTGGTCAATGAAAAGTTTTATTTGGATGTATCAAAAAAGGTTTGACAAAAGAAGAGCTCAAAGTGCCACTGCTATCAAGTTATATTTCAGAGCAAACGGCATATCATCATGGTGAAGACAATCTACATGATACTATAATTGGTCTTGCACAGAACTTTGTGGGATCAAATAACATTAATTTATTGGAACTTATAGGACAGTTTGGAGCAAGGAAAGATGGTGATAAAAGAAATGCTGCACCAGGCTCTCATCCCTTGTTAGGCTGATATATCACCCAGATGATGACAATCTTTTAGAATACTTGAATGAAGATGGAACAAAAATTGAACCAAAATTAAAGACTAGTGCCGTAATCCAAAAAAGGAAAAAGTATGGTTGCAAAAGTGGTCGCAAAGGTAATTGCAACCACTTTTTATATTCCGTAAATACAATTACTACCATCATCATAATTTACGGCACTAGTCTTTAGCAGCCAAAATGGTATGTTTCTGTTATCCCGATGGTTCTTGTTAATGGTGTGGAAGGTATAGGAGCACCAGCATTCCTAATTTTAACCCCACAGATATTATTCAAAACTTGTGAAAAAAAATCGAAGATAGAGATATAGTTCCAATGTATCCTTGGTACTGTGGATTTTATGGGGAGATAAAGCAAGCTGGTGCTAATAGTACACATCACATGGAATTATCAAGAAAACAACTGATACCAATGTCATCATTACCGAATTACCACCCCGTAAATGGATTGAAGATTACAAGTTAAAAGTACTTGAGGAACTCAGAAAAGATGGAACTATTATAAACGTTTTAAACAAATGTACCAGCGAAAAAGTGCATTTTGAAATCGAATTAAATCCTGAAAAAATAAATACCCAGGAAAAAGAACTTGAAAAGGGTTTCCAACTAAAGACTAGTGCCGTAATCCAAAAAAGGAAAAAGTATGGTTGCAAAAGTGGTCGCAAAGGTAATTGCAACCACTTTTTATATGCCGTAAATACAATTACCATCATCATCATAATTTACGGCACTAGTCTTTATTTCTAACTAACATGTCCATTGACAACATCAAACATGATGTGTTTTGATTCGGACATAAATTAACAAAATATAATTCACCAAAGGATATAATAGATGCATTTTATGAAATAAGATTAAATTTGTATGAAAAAAAGAAGGGTAGGTTATGATTTTGTTGGATTTTTTTTTTACTAACAATGTATATATTAATATATGTGTGTGTGTTGATTAATCTATTTTCATACATGTGTACTAATTCACTGATTCATCTATTTATTTATGTATGATGACAGTCATATTTAATTAGAGAAAAAGAACAAAAAATGAAGATGATGAATAATAAAATCAGATTTATTTCCATGAAACTTGAAGGTGAAATTAAAATTTGATAGTTTAAAAAAAATTGGAAATTATAAAACTTCTTGAATCATACAATTTTGATAAATTCCATAATAATGATGATAATAATAATGATTTTGAAGGATACAACTATTTATTAAAAATATGGTTGTCTGATGATGATGGGGTAATCAGTTAATTGGTGATTTAATATTTTCCTTTTTTTTTTTCAATTAATAACACATATACATAATTAATGTTATACTCAGACCATCAATGAATATGAAAAAGAAAATAAAAGGCTCCAAGATGAATTAACAAAAATCACAAATATGACAGCCAAAGATCTTTGGTTAAAAGACTTGGATGTATTGGAGGCTGGATGGAACGAATTTAATGATCATCGACAACACAATAATAATAATACAGAAAAACATAGAATTGGTGATGATGATGATGATGATGATGATGAATTATCATCAAATCAAGCATCAACAAGTAAAGGTAAGTTAAGCTTTGATTATTGTGGATGGAAAATTATGTTAGTTATGAAATTTTTTTTTTTTAGTTGGAGGAAGAGCATTGAAGAGAAGAAAATGTTCTAATTAATAAATTATATATTTATTTATTTCATTATTAATTATGATGACTATATATATATTTTATTATTTATTATTTATTAATGAAAACTCGTAACTTCCAACTGATTTTAGTTTGGAAACATATATACTTGTAATGTATTTCAAGTGTTCCATAAATCTTGAACCCTGAAATGTTCACTTTGTCTGGTTTTGTTGCAGTATGCCCCATATATGAAATGTTACAAAAATAGTAAATTCAAATAAAAAATCTGGTTGCAACAAATCATTCCCTGACTTCTAAATAATCATTTGGTGCAATTATTTTTTTAAAAATGATCACCCCTGAAGAGCAAATATCATTTTTGGTAAGTCAATAATAGTTGATGGTTTTTGCTGTCATCCACTGTATAATAATTAATGAAAGTTTTAATGAAAGAATATGATGAATTTAATTTAGTGCAACCTATTTAACATTAAAAAGGATTACTTGCAAGAGTAGATAGCCCATCAATAATTGGTACCTTGCAATAAATATATTGTGCACTGCACATGTGGTCAACCTAGGAGTGCCAGTGCACATTAAGACTTTGGTTTGCACACTCCTTTAAGGCTCCGAATGAATCAACAAAATTTGGTCTCTAATTTTGATTTGTTTCATCCGAATCAATATATACTATTTAATACACATAAATAATGAATCAACCCAATGAATTTGATTTGAATCTATCCCAATGAATCATAATTTGATTTGCTTATGGAAGATAGGTGCAAGGTAATCAACTGATTATTGTAATATCTAAATGGCAAAGAAAAGGAGCAATCCAAACCAGTTATACTGTTACTGGATAAAGTAAATAAATAGATATAAAGTTCTTTTTTATTTTTCTATGACCAATTTTATTTCAATCATTAGCCGATTGCAAGCCCGCTTTGGTTTATTTAAAACAGCTTGTTTAACAGCCTTACCTTTACAATAGCACTATTAATATTGCCAATCAACACTCTTGAACAATGCCATTGTTAACATTTACCAGCTAACCAACATCAATCAGTACCAAGCCCTTACTTATTCACCAAAGCAAATACCTTGTCAACACTCATTCACTAGTTAACCAATGCCAGTACCAAGCCTTTGCTCACTAACTAAAACAAATAAACCACAGCCTTTTACCAAAGTGTTTTACCGAAAATAAAAATGCAGGATTATATTTTATTTTATTTTTAATCTGAATGTATATTCATTTTGTATTTTATTACCATCTTTTGCTTTCATATTCTAAATATTGAGACTCTGAATCAGTTTGATACACTCATTTTTATCAAGGTTTTCTGACTTTTTTATAGCATTATAAATAAATATTGTATTCCTTATTGAATCATCACCATCTTTACCATTTATCCATACACGACCATTCATTCCTATCGCAATCTCAAACGGAGATGGAACTTTTTTCTCAAGCAATGATAGAATTGGAGATTGTTTAAACAATAATCTACAACCAACCAACCAACCAACCAACCATATATATTTGTGTGTTACAAATTAAAAATTAATTAATTAACATCTCATTCATAATCATAACCACAACAGTTACAATTTAAATGGAAAAGAAACAATAGACTTGTTTTTTTTTTAAAACGAATTACCTTCTACAATGTCTTAAAGAACATTTTAATAAATAGCCATTTTTCAATTCACCAAATCCATCAGCTTTACCATTTTCTGGATTAACACATCCAAGTTCTGGTTCCATATCTTTATTTGCTAATAAAACTCTTGCATATATTAAACTTCCTATCTACAAAAGAAATTTTTTTTTGCAAATATGAATATTGAAATTGTTTCTTAAAATAAAATAAAAAAGAATAACAAAACAGAAATTACATTTAGATTTGGTCTATTCTTTTTTGTTACATTCTCAAACGCCAAGTTGGATAGGATTGCTTGATGAGCAGATCCAATATCCAAACGATAAAATTCTGAAGTTTTATGTGTCACTATTCCAAGTACAGATTCTCCTGCAGCCGGAACATACTTTTTAAAAGGATAGATAAAATAAGTATAACATTAAGTAAATTATATATTTCCTCCCAGAAATAAATCAATAAGAATAAAATCACTACTATTGCTTACTCTTTTTTGGTTATTATCCACCCACAACTTATTCCCTGACTTAGTAGAGCATTCTAAAATACCAGCTTTTAAACTAATTATTGATTCTTCATTTTGCGTTAAGCCTGGTCCAAGTTGTATTTTATCGCCTGAAAATTTGACAGGATCACCCGGAAGAACAACATTATTATTGTCGTCATCATTATCAATATCCATATCTTCTTCCATTGTATTAATTTTTTAATTTTAGAGTGCACGTAACACAAGTTTTTTAATCGCGACGATGAAAAATCAAATAAATAAAACTTTGGAATATGAATTGCGCACATAAGTTTATTTACAAATTTATTTATTATTTTTGAATCCATGATTTTAGACACAAAATCGTCCTAGCTGTCTATGACTCCAACCTGTTCCTTCGAGAAGAAATTGTTTGACCTGCAATGGAAAAAGCCTGTTCAGAAACAATGTTTCAGATAGTTATTACAGCAATCATATTGGCGATCAATATATTATAAATTAATTGAAATATATCAGCATTATTCAACAACAATAGACTCGGAATATTATTCAACAATTATATTATTTACTCGTCTTTTGTCTTTATTAGATTGATTAATTATAATATTACAAGTTTTATATAGATAATTTTTACAATTTTATTTTAAATAAAATTGTGTATATATATATATATATTAATATGATAAAGAATTCTTTTGAATAATAATTTTTTTAGAGACATGCAGAAATGAAAATGCAATTGTCTAAATTTATTCGTTCTATATTATCATTGAAAAAGATTTACCCTTCTTTTTCCTCACGCTTTTATCATATATTTTTGGTTGAAGCACCTTAAAATTCAATTTACATTTGGACCAAAGGATTTTCTCAAGAAGTTGCTTATTTTTATTCACTGCAGATTATCCTTTGATTCATTTGTCGTAATTAAATCAAGGGTTGTAGGTTCTACAACCTTAAAATCATTTAGAATGTGTCGCATTCTTTTGAATTTTTATTTATTGCGTTGTGCCTCTTCAAAATATTCTTCGTGTGTTGCCAATTCTAATTTCCTTTTGCGCGAATCTTTCAAATACTTTCTGTACTCCAAACCTTTTGATGGCTTCTTCGCAGTTCACATTCAATGATATATTCCTTTTAAAGACCAAAATGCTTGTAGTCCATTAACGACTCTACTAATTGGTTCATGTTCTTTAAAAGCACTTCGTTTTGGATTATGAACTATAGAATACTTTTCTTGTATGCAGTGTATGCATTTAGCAAGTTCTATTCTATAGTCTTCGTATTCATAAAGAGTAACTTCATGCGCTTCAGGAAGTTCATAAAGACTTAAATATTTAAAAGCTGCTTCAAGTACCCTCTTACATAATCTACATGATATTCTTTTGATTACTACATGATCATCAAAACGTGCTACCAAGACCCAGTTGTTATGCCAAGCTAAAACTACACCATCTTCCACTAGTTGATGGTATGATTAATCTTGGGCTCAACTGTGTCACGAATATAGATTAACATTAGATGGCGATGGTATATTCTATGAACTCCAGGTAGACCACCTGTTAAATCAACTGCATGTCTATTAGCATATGGTTATAAAAATCCACCAGTTATAGTTGGTTTGATATTGATCGTGAAATTACAGTATTTGGACCCAAAGGAAAACCGATCACAGTTTCTGAACCTTACAGAACTTACAAAATACCAGTTGGAGGACTTTCATTTAAAGATGAAATTCCAGAATCGCCTCAAGCAGATACTAGCAAGGAAGGTGACCACCATCATTTACAATAATTGATTTTTTTTCCTGGTATTCTTCCGAGTATATAACCTTGTAATGGCAGAGTGAAAGTGGTCATGCTTGAATCATCAACCACAATGGTTGGTCTTAGCTCATGAACTAAATCTTTGCCGTTCATTAGATTCTCTTGGTGGTGATAACTTGAGTGGTTTGGTATATGTGCATACATTATAGAGATCATTGACGGTGTAAATTTCCTGATTAGATTCTTGAGTCTCCTTATTTTCCTTGTGGTAGCTACTGGGTGGGTGTTGTTACTTAATTTTTACTTGTATTATTACTTTTAATTGGTGCTACTTCTTTTCTTTTTCTGGATTGAGTTGCCACGATTTGTTTAGGTATGTCAAACTTATTTGTTAATAAAGCTTGTGAAATAGATTTCAAATATTCTGAAGATGATTTTACTACCTTGCTTCTTGTTGATGCTTTTTGAGTTGATGTTGGTGCAACATTTTTTGAGGGATATATTCAATATCTGAACCAGCATTAAAATTGTCATTTTTTTTTTGTGGTGGTTCCTAAATGAGGTAATATGCATATACATGTTGTATGTGTGAGTGAGTATATGGCTAAATGAGTTTTATATGCTTCCAAATATAAGTTATTCAAATACTATTATTATAGCTTACTTTTTCTTTCTTTGTGAATTTTGTTTTCACATATTCTATCTAATAAAGTATAAGATTATTAATATAAATAGAATGCCAAAATTTATACCATGATTGCATAATTTTTCCCTGGTTAATAGGTGATATTGATGGTTTGGTTTATTAAAGTTTACTTTTGAAATCTTGTTTGATAATTTGTTTGCTGCATTGTAATCAAAAATTCAGATGATTTTTTTAATATTAAGCATGATTTCTTGTATTATCCCCCGTGTAACCTCATTCATAAGTTTGTACTTATACCCACTAGAAAAATTCAAGCTCAGTTGAATTTTATGATAGACTATTTTTTTATTTATAAAATG
>CAUDNR010003890.1:163267-178368 GCA_958430865.1 Entrophospora sp. SA101
GAATTTTTGAGTACTGGAAAATCCATATCCTAAAAGATGCGTTTTATTTTATTTAATAATAGAATTACTCTTATAAACAATGGATACAATTAATTTTAGTTTTTCACTGGGGTGCCTAAAGGATAAAACCTTACACAGTGATCAAATCAATTGTTTCTATAACAGCTTTAAATTTTCAGCATAAGTTTGAAGTTTTCCAATAGTTGTTGATAACCATCCTAACTTATGTTGCTTGGCGAAATATTATCAAGTCCACTACTATTAAGTCAAAAATGACGAAAGTAAAAACCTTGGCTTAAGTCAAAGCCCTTGACGAAATAAAAAATCATGAATTAAGGAAAAATTTTGATGAAATTAAAAACCATTTAATTCCTAATGATTATTATTTGACAATTTATTTAAAATCCATTTGAATTAGGCGATAATACGAAAAAATATGTATCAACAAAGTTATTAAATTTATAAAAGATGCTAAAAGAAAGCAAGTTCCACATCTATCAATAATTTGATTGTGCTCATAATATAATTAAAGCTACCTTTCTAAATTCTAACCTCCTTTCTAAACTAGTTTAGAAACTCATAAACTATTTCGAAACTCCTAAACTGATTTATGATCATATGACATGTTGTTTGTACTGTAGAATTATTTTCAAGTTTTAAATTCCTTCATTTAAATTTAATCTGAGAATTAAAGTCCATTACATTTTAGAATGCTGGAATATTTGTTTGAGATATTTTAATTTTCCGTGATCCATAAAATTATTACCAGTCACAGGACTAGGGCTTCTGATAGTGAATGATATTCGAATATTCATGATTATTATCACTTGATATTAAAATAATTATTCGAATATTTGAAATACTTATGACTATTTGAAATACTTATGGTTATTCTAAATACTTATGGTTATTTGAAATACTTATGACTATTTGAAACATTTACAACTATTTGAATACTTATGACTATTTGAAATACTTATGGTTATTTGAAAGACTTATGACTATTTGAAACATTTACAGCTATTTGAAATACTTATGGTTATTCAAAATATTTATAAAATACTTATGGTTATTTGAAAGACTTTTGACTATTCGAAACATTTATGACTATTCAAAATACTTATGGTTGAAATAATGGAGAGAGAATCCAAATATATATCACTGACAAGTGATTTTTGGACTTCTTGTGGCAAACATAGATATTTGGGAGTAACTTGTCATTGGATTTCTAATGAATATCAA
Organism: Entrophospora sp. SA101; assembly: GCA_958430865.1. Classification (NCBI taxonomy): domain Eukaryota; kingdom Fungi; phylum Glomeromycota; class Glomeromycetes; order Entrophosporales; family Entrophosporaceae; genus Entrophospora; species Entrophospora sp. SA101. Next base: position 164,510 of record CAUDNR010003890.1, read on the forward strand.
CCACAGGAAGCTTTGTTATCATTGGTTCACATCCCATATCCACATACATCTGAAGTTATTTGTCAGAAATTACAAGAGATAATTTTTTGTGGAAATTAGAAGAAAAGATTGTCTGTATAACTACAGATAGTGGTTCCAATTTTATTAAAGCAGCCAGGCTTTTACAAAGAGATTTTTTTTTATCTCAAGCGTGTTTCATGCAATGCACATACCTAGCTAATATTAATACTAATTACAAATTAGTTACTTTTGCGAAAATTTGTGTATCTTTCCAAATTTGGTTAACTCGCGTTAATATTCCTAGAGTATCACCAACGCATATGGTGGTTTTAAACACCCATAATATACAAAGGACCAGTTACGCCCCAAGTATTTCTAAGTGTTCAAACACCCCGGATAATCAACATTCAAAGATGTGTATTATCACATGTCAAAATCTCAGGTGTGATTATTAATTTTTTTCTTGACAGAAAATTTTTTGGGAGAATTAATGTTGTAGGTGTGCAATTCTTTTGACCGTGTTTAATATATGATGTATACAAATGATGCACTGACATCCTGTTTTCCTGATGATGATGGTTAACTCAAATTTGAATTTTTGGGTATGAAAACGCTCCACTATTAATTATCTCTTAACACATGAAATAGTCAAGTTGGGTGCTTTAATTTATTAATAATCATAATTAGTTTTTTGCTAAAAAAATCATACATACATACATATTATATATTTACAAAATTTCATAATAAAAAAACTTAATTCATCTTAATAACTAAACTACTTTACAATAATTATTTACAAAAGTATAAGGTGTTTTTGTTTAATGCGTATTAAAATAATTTTCTCCATATGATCTATGAGAAATGAAAAAAATTTAATTAATAAAAATGAAATGATTATTATATTAGATAATGAATGAATGAATAAAAGTAATGACTTACCCAATGAATGGACATGTTTCAGGTAATGCTTTATCAATAATTGGAATGTAATTTTGAGCCTTTTCTAGTAAATCTTTTGAAAAATTAGGTAGATCAAAATCTATATCTATTCTTAATTCTCTAAAATTAGAATTTATTTTTGCATAGTTAATCAAAACTTTTAAACATTCATCATTTAAATCTAAAGCACGCTGAAATGATAGTATTTTTAAAGAAGCAGGACATTCTTTTAATAAATTGCCTAATCTTTTTGAAGTAATTTCAAAATCAATGCCAAAATATAAAAGTGAAGATGGCAAAGACTTTGAAAATCTGAGAAAATCATCATTTGATTGAAATATTGATAATAAAACATCAATGTGTAAATGTAAATGTTTTAAATATTTTAAAGAATTTAATAAGTTGATAAGAGAATTTAATAATAAAAATTGAGGATTTTCTTGATAGATTAGGTTTTGAATATTTCTTGTTGTTAATATTGATAATGATAAATGAGTTAAATTAGGGCAATTAAAATTAATGACATCAATTAAACTATTACTGATTAAATCTAATGAAATTGTTTTTAAATTTATATTTGAACTTTCAATTATTGGTTTAATAAATTTTTCTACATTAGCATTTGGTCTATCATCTCTACAATATAAATTTTTGATTTTTGAAGAACCTAAAACTTTCAAAATAGAATTACTAGAATCATAATTTTCTAAACAACAATTGTCAAGATGTAAAGTTTCTAAATTTTTTAAAAATGATAAAATAGGTAATAAATGATTTAATTGAGATAAATCTTTAAAGCATAAGTATCTTAAAGTGGATGATTGAGATTTTAAAGAATTAAATATTTTCAAAGAATCTAAAGGAGACCAAAATTCATAGAATGAAAGATATTGAAGATTATTTTGAGATTCTATTAAATCAACCATACTTTTTACAACACCTATAAGATCGCCATTTTCTTCATAAGAGTGAGATATATTAAAATAAAGATTTTTTATATTAAAGGAGTTGTTGGACAATAGATTGAATAAGTTGCAAATTATTTTTGATTGATAATCTGATTTAGAACTGTTCCAATTGTGAGATTTGAAAATATAACCAAATTTGTTTAATTTTACTAAAGATCTTTCAATTCCAGTAAAAGAAGAAATATCATTAACATAATAAGGAAATGATAAATCTTCGTCACCACTATATAAATCGGATATTCCTACACAATTATTAAAAATGTAGTTACTAAGTAGGTTGTGTACTAGAAGAACATTTTTACACTGGTATAGATCGTTTGAGCCTTCGATTATTGATAGCCATTTCCTTATGGCAAAAATAAATTGATCGTCTTGAAAAATTTTTAAATATTTTGGATAGTTGAAAATTGGTTTGAAAAGCCTTGGTAAATTTAAGTTGACCTTTTTGATTAAATGGTTTAAGTGATTTTCGGGAAGGCATGAAATGTAAATATGAATTAAATGAGCAGATTTTTCATGAAAACCAAATCTAAAAGGATTGCTCCATAGAATAGGAATAGTCATTCTACACCAAAGTCTATTTACAAATAAACAAGAATATAAAGCATCTAAATCATCATCTAAAAATTTTAAAACATCTGGTATACAATCTGGTGGAAATGATTGAAATGAATCTGACGTTAAGCCTGGTGTTGAAGATGAAAAATTAGATAAAGTTACTGGTGACAGTATTGGAGTTACTGGAGATGGTTTGAATAAATCATAAATTGATAATAATATTCCCATAACGATGATAGTATATAGTCTTGTTTTAAAGATTATTTGAAATTTCGTAACAAATGAAAAGAAAAGGATTTTTTCTCTTGAATTAAAATATTTTTTTTTTATAAATATATATAGTTACAAAAAATAATGACATAATGTGTGTGACTTGATACATAAACAAATCCATTTAACACAAACAAAAAACAATGGCGTGAATTCTCTTCATTTAAATTATTTACTTCCTCTTTTTTGAACAAAAACAGCTTTGGTCAAAAAAAGCATTATTTTATTAACTATTATTATTTTTCAATAAAATACATATTTGTAATGAATTGAAATTTGGTATTATTTAATTGGTCGTAAATTTTTATATTTTAAAGTTTCAATTATTTTTTTATCCATTGTCATTTTATTTTATAAGTAGTACGGAAACCGCCGGATTATAATATTTTATTATAAAATTTTGACATTTCAAAATTATTTATACTAAAGGAGAAAAAAAATTTTTTTTTCAAATTTCTATGGGGAAAATTATCGGAAATTTTTTTAAGATTCCATATAACCCTAAAGAGAAATAATCAACTTTGATTGTTCAAAACAACAATAAATGGAGGAGAAAAATGGACAATTGTTTAATAATGTGATTACTTGATTTAGTTAAATTAAAAATTTAATTTAATCATATTATTTTACGACAGATTTCAAAGTAATCTAATTTGTCTAACGAAGAATCTTTTATAAAGTACGTCCATAAAAGATAAAACGTATATTCCACAATAATATAGTAATAAATAATAGAAGAATATTAGCAATTAATATTAGTAGAAAGTGTATTACCTGTATCTAATTATAATGTGATTATTAATAGGTGATTATTGAATATGCCAATAAAAAATATATTAAAATAAAACTACATTTATAATATACCAGTCAAAGTTTCTATCAATTAATTGATTGATTAATCATTAATATCATTAATAGTTATTTTTATTTAGTACCTATAATTTTAATAATTTCTGAAAATTTAAGTACATTAAACGTAACAACTATCAAAATGAAAAAATGTATTAAGTTCTTTAATATAGATAATAATGACCAATGAGATCTATCTCTTGGTTATATTAGCATAGTGGACATTCGTTTTATCACTTGTGACAAAATTGATCGTCAATTGAATTTATAGAAAAAAGTCGCACAAAACCCCATTTTATGGAAAAAAAAATTTTATATCTATATAATATCACTTTGACTTTATATTTTGGTAAAACTTGATTAATTTGATCAATTTGATTTCAATAGGTTACCTTAGAAGTAAAAGTTTAAGGCTTTTATGATCCGTATGTCAGAATTGTGTCATTATTATTTTTTTTTAAATATGAATGATAACATTTTCCTTTATTAATAAGTCATTATTATACTTGCAGGTAAAGGCTTATTCTATATTCTCATCATTATTATACTTTAAAGAAATAAGTGTTTATTTTATATATTTGATTAACTTATAACTTATATTCAATTTTTTCTAATAATACAAAGATCATATAATAGGTTATATCTTGATTTTTTTATGATGCATTTAAAAAACAAGAAGGATTTTTAAACAAAAATAGCAGATATACTCGGGGTATAATTATAAAGTGATGTATACAATTTAAAATATATTTCTTTTATATTTACATTACATTTATATTTACGTTTATATTTATCAAATTCATATATTCATATTCATGTCACCAATTTATTTATTTATGTATACACTAACTGGACAAAAGTCACGCACACCCTAAAACAAATAATTGCATAAAAACGTACATAATAAATATACAAAAAAATAATGTCGTTTTGTAACCTAGGCACTTATTAATTCTATATGCAAATTTTCATTTCTCTAACATTTCTAAAAAAAATAATAAATAAAAAAATAAAACTTGGTCCGAATTTTTTTCCCAAATATTCCCACTTCAAAAAAAAAAAGAATTGAATAAAAACGTGCATTATAACCTCATCTGAAATTTTAACATATGATAATACGCATCTTAAATAACCATCTGTGATGTTATGAATTTTTTTGTAAACAAGCTTGATTTTTAATAAATATTTTTGAAAATTTAAAAAAATTAAAAATATTGGCTTTGACTGAAATTCAACATAGCGAAATTATTTGTCTTTACAAAAATAATGAACCCATTTCCAAAATAGCCAAAATTCTTGATATTCATAGAAAACAATATCTCATACTATTAAAAAACATATTGATGGTGAAGGTCTTGCTACAAAGCAGCGAAGTGGTCGCATTACAGGAAGAATGGAGTAAAATTCCAATGGATATCCTATTGAAACTGATAGAAAGTATGCCAAGGAGAGTAGAAGCTGTTATTAAAAATAATGGTGGCCAACCAAATATTGATTTTATGTATATTCCTTTAAAATTTTAGACATGATTATTATGTGAGTTCTTGAGCAATTTTTTTTTTGATAATGTAAATAAAATCGGTTTTGATGATCATTTTTTTGGAAAAAAAAATTCGGACCAAGTTTTATTTAGAAATGTGAGAGAAATGAAAATTTGCATATTAATATAGATTAACAAGGACCTAGGTTACAAAACGACGTTATTTTTTTTATTTTTTTGTATATCAATATTAATATGTTACGTTTTTGTGTAATTATTTGTTTTTAGGGTGTGCGTGACTTTTGTCCAGGTAGTGTATATACAGTATTATATAATGGATGATATAATTCATGACCAAAGGTAAAATGTTGATTTGATGAAGTCAATGAAAAGTTGAAAAGTAAATAATATATTAGACCGTGTAACAAAAAAACAAGCCTATGTATTAAAAACATTCAATAAAGAAATATTATATTAATATTTTACATTATTATTATAAACATCAATTCGAAACTTCGATAATATAAATTTATTAAATTTGCGTACCGATCTTCAAGCCAATAAAATTTTAATTTTTGCGTGATATCTGGAAGGGAGATCGTCGCAAAATTTAGCCAACCAATGAAATCAAATTTCTGCTATGCCCCAAAAAAATTATGCCATATCACATACTTCCTCGATTAAGTCTATTTTATCAATCAAGTCTTCTTCTGTACTCTCAATTAAGAGGAGTTGTACTTCGTTCTGGGTATACATACAATAACCAATGTAAGAAATAAATGCTATGTGCATTTCCAGGTAACAGCACCGTTTTATATGTTTTAAGATATATGGCGGTAACATCAGATATAATTTTGAAATTCTGATGTCTTTAATATCAAATTGGCCAACAATTTGATGATGATGTGGGTCTTGCATATGTGGAGTAAGGCTTGGATTCTCAAACCACGCACCAAAATTCTATGTTGAATTAGGGTTGTATGAATGCTAATGTCCATCTTCTAAGTGTTGTTAAGGTTATTAGATTCATTATTATATAAACATTACAAAATATTTATCGGGATGGATAAAAAAAATTTCTGATCATTAAAATTTAAAAATCTTCTTCGATCTGTGAATTCTAATATCAATATTAACATACGTAAATATTGATTAAAATTATAAAACATGTTGTTGTATGTTTTATTTATTAAACAAAGTTTTTATACACCTAAATCATATGATCAATTAGAAACTTTAAAGGTTGTATTTTTGAATATGAACAAGTCTTAATTGTCTTTATCAAAATATATTTGACATAGTCAGTTATAAATTCAATGGCCTAAAGGTATTTGTAAGATTTCATAAATTTGAACCTTGCCCTGGAAACCATATCGGGGAAACTCTAGCTAGGTGTGGATGCATTTCTAGTTTTCATCCACACTAGAATAACCAAGCATGAGTAAAGTCATTATTGATCTTCCACAAATTTAAGTTATTCTGGGAATTTCTATTAGATATGCAATACACTACTAGTAAAGCTTTTATTGAGATGGTACAATATTGCCAAAAAACTACAGTAGATTTACATCACAAGAAAATCATACCCCTTTAAAAAAAATCCATAGGACTTCGTTAAATGGAAAACATATTATTATTATTAATGACTTTTAATCGTTTATCATTTGTTCAATCTGTTTGGAAAAATTTTATTAATGCAAATGGATTTGATGCTCATGTTATAGGAAAGGTATCATTATCATTATCATTATCAAATAAATTATTTATTATCATCCAATGCCAATAATAATGTCAATTATTATAAAGATGAAAATTGTTAATGTCCTTGATGGTAAAGTTACATGTGAATTGGCAGTGGAAGATTATCACTTGGTAACAATATTTCTATTGGTTGTTTTTTAGATTATTAATGAAAGCAAACAATAATAATTTTTTTTAAAAAAAAAATTTATTTATAAATATATATATAGAATCGTCTTAAATCTCTTCATGGTGGATTAATATCTACATTGATAGATATAGGAGGGTCATTATCAATTGCTGCTAAAGGTTTATACTCAACTGGTTTAAGTACTGATCTAAATGTTAGTTTTATAAATATTGCCAAAAAAAATGATATTGTGATAATGGTAAGGGTAATTATTATTATTATTATTAAAGGAATTTTCTTTTCTCGATTTTTCTTTAATCACATTCTTTTTATTTGCTTAATTATTATTATTAGGATGCAGAATGTGTTAAACTTGGTAAAACTTTAGCTCACACAATCATAGAATTAAAAAATAAAAATAATGAAAATAAATTGATTGCTCAAGGAAGACACACAAAATTTGTTTCAATTGCTCATAATGATGATAAAAATATATTTAAAAAAAATTAACAGTTACAATAATGTATTTGATAAAGTTGGTTGTCAAGCAAAATAAAATAAAATTGCATTATCTCAAAAAAATAGATTGTATTAAATATTGTGATGATTCTTATTATAAAGCTTTCAGACTGAATATTATCTCAATAAAATTACTTTTCAACTACTTTTTTATTTTGCTTCTAACTCTAAGAAATATTTAAAAATATTTGAGTTTGCTATTCTTCCAATAAAAAAAAAAATATATTTGAAAAAGTGTTAAATCTTGTTCTTGAAAATAAAAACTAAACAAGAGCATATGCAGTAAGCACGGTTGCCAACAATGGACTTTGAGGCAAGTTACAAGCAATAAAAACCTGATGTTAAATACATCTAGATGGATTTGTATCTTGAGACCTCCCTTCCATTAAAATATATAAGATCTTTAACATTTAGGGTAAACAAAACAATTAATCAAAAGGCTAAATAAGAAAAATATTCACCAACCTGGACTAAAGACTAGTGCCGTAATCCAAAAAAGGAAAAAGTATGGTTGCAAAAGTGGTCGCAAAGGTAATTGCAACCACTTTTTATATGCCGTAAATACAATTACCATCATCATCATAATTTACGGCACTAGTCTTTATTTCTAACTAACATGTCCATTGACAACATCAAACATGATGTGTTTTGATTCGGACATAAATTAACAAAATATAATTCACCAAAGGATATAATAGATGCATTTTATGAAATAAGATTAAATTTGTATGAAAAAAAGAAGGGTAGGTTATGATTTTGTTGGATTTTTTTTTTACTAACAATGTATATATTAATATATGTGTGTGTGTTGATTAATCTATTTTCATACATGTGTACTAATTCACTGATTCATCTATTTATTTATGTATGATGACAGTCATATTTAATTAGAGAAAAAGAACAAAAAATGAAGATGATGAATAATAAAATCAGATTTATTTCCATGAAACTTGAAGGTGAAATTAAAATTTGATAGTTTAAAAAAAATTGGAAATTATAAAACTTCTTGAATCATACAATTTTGATAAATTCCATAATAATGATGATAATAATAATGATTTTGAAGGATACAACTATTTATTAAAAATATGGTTGTCTGATGATGATGGGGTAATCAGTTAATTGGTGATTTAATATTTTCCTTTTTTTTTTTCAATTAATAACACATATACATAATTAATGTTATACTCAGACCATCAATGAATATGAAAAAGAAAATAAAAGGCTCCAAGATGAATTAACAAAAATCACAAATATGACAGCCAAAGATCTTTGGTTAAAAGACTTGGATGTATTGGAGGCTGGATGGAACGAATTTAATGATCATCGACAACACAATAATAATAATACAGAAAAACATAGAATTGGTGATGATGATGATGATGATGATGATGAATTATCATCAAATCAAGCATCAACAAGTAAAGGTAAGTTAAGCTTTGATTATTGTGGATGGAAAATTATGTTAGTTATGAAATTTTTTTTTTTTAGTTGGAGGAAGAGCATTGAAGAGAAGAAAATGTTCTAATTAATAAATTATATATTTATTTATTTCATTATTAATTATGATGACTATATATATATTTTATTATTTATTATTTATTAATGAAAACTCGTAACTTCCAACTGATTTTAGTTTGGAAACATATATACTTGTAATGTATTTCAAGTGTTCCATAAATCTTGAACCCTGAAATGTTCACTTTGTCTGGTTTTGTTGCAGTATGCCCCATATATGAAATGTTACAAAAATAGTAAATTCAAATAAAAAATCTGGTTGCAACAAATCATTCCCTGACTTCTAAATAATCATTTGGTGCAATTATTTTTTTAAAAATGATCACCCCTGAAGAGCAAATATCATTTTTGGTAAGTCAATAATAGTTGATGGTTTTTGCTGTCATCCACTGTATAATAATTAATGAAAGTTTTAATGAAAGAATATGATGAATTTAATTTAGTGCAACCTATTTAACATTAAAAAGGATTACTTGCAAGAGTAGATAGCCCATCAATAATTGGTACCTTGCAATAAATATATTGTGCACTGCACATGTGGTCAACCTAGGAGTGCCAGTGCACATTAAGACTTTGGTTTGCACACTCCTTTAAGGCTCCGAATGAATCAACAAAATTTGGTCTCTAATTTTGATTTGTTTCATCCGAATCAATATATACTATTTAATACACATAAATAATGAATCAACCCAATGAATTTGATTTGAATCTATCCCAATGAATCATAATTTGATTTGCTTATGGAAGATAGGTGCAAGGTAATCAACTGATTATTGTAATATCTAAATGGCAAAGAAAAGGAGCAATCCAAACCAGTTATACTGTTACTGGATAAAGTAAATAAATAGATATAAAGTTCTTTTTTATTTTTCTATGACCAATTTTATTTCAATCATTAGCCGATTGCAAGCCCGCTTTGGTTTATTTAAAACAGCTTGTTTAACAGCCTTACCTTTACAATAGCACTATTAATATTGCCAATCAACACTCTTGAACAATGCCATTGTTAACATTTACCAGCTAACCAACATCAATCAGTACCAAGCCCTTACTTATTCACCAAAGCAAATACCTTGTCAACACTCATTCACTAGTTAACCAATGCCAGTACCAAGCCTTTGCTCACTAACTAAAACAAATAAACCACAGCCTTTTACCAAAGTGTTTTACCGAAAATAAAAATGCAGGATTATATTTTATTTTATTTTTAATCTGAATGTATATTCATTTTGTATTTTATTACCATCTTTTGCTTTCATATTCTAAATATTGAGACTCTGAATCAGTTTGATACACTCATTTTTATCAAGGTTTTCTGACTTTTTTATAGCATTATAAATAAATATTGTATTCCTTATTGAATCATCACCATCTTTACCATTTATCCATACACGACCATTCATTCCTATCGCAATCTCAAACGGAGATGGAACTTTTTTCTCAAGCAATGATAGAATTGGAGATTGTTTAAACAATAATCTACAACCAACCAACCAACCAACCAACCATATATATTTGTGTGTTACAAATTAAAAATTAATTAATTAACATCTCATTCATAATCATAACCACAACAGTTACAATTTAAATGGAAAAGAAACAATAGACTTGTTTTTTTTTTAAAACGAATTACCTTCTACAATGTCTTAAAGAACATTTTAATAAATAGCCATTTTTCAATTCACCAAATCCATCAGCTTTACCATTTTCTGGATTAACACATCCAAGTTCTGGTTCCATATCTTTATTTGCTAATAAAACTCTTGCATATATTAAACTTCCTATCTACAAAAGAAATTTTTTTTTGCAAATATGAATATTGAAATTGTTTCTTAAAATAAAATAAAAAAGAATAACAAAACAGAAATTACATTTAGATTTGGTCTATTCTTTTTTGTTACATTCTCAAACGCCAAGTTGGATAGGATTGCTTGATGAGCAGATCCAATATCCAAACGATAAAATTCTGAAGTTTTATGTGTCACTATTCCAAGTACAGATTCTCCTGCAGCCGGAACATACTTTTTAAAAGGATAGATAAAATAAGTATAACATTAAGTAAATTATATATTTCCTCCCAGAAATAAATCAATAAGAATAAAATCACTACTATTGCTTACTCTTTTTTGGTTATTATCCACCCACAACTTATTCCCTGACTTAGTAGAGCATTCTAAAATACCAGCTTTTAAACTAATTATTGATTCTTCATTTTGCGTTAAGCCTGGTCCAAGTTGTATTTTATCGCCTGAAAATTTGACAGGATCACCCGGAAGAACAACATTATTATTGTCGTCATCATTATCAATATCCATATCTTCTTCCATTGTATTAATTTTTTAATTTTAGAGTGCACGTAACACAAGTTTTTTAATCGCGACGATGAAAAATCAAATAAATAAAACTTTGGAATATGAATTGCGCACATAAGTTTATTTACAAATTTATTTATTATTTTTGAATCCATGATTTTAGACACAAAATCGTCCTAGCTGTCTATGACTCCAACCTGTTCCTTCGAGAAGAAATTGTTTGACCTGCAATGGAAAAAGCCTGTTCAGAAACAATGTTTCAGATAGTTATTACAGCAATCATATTGGCGATCAATATATTATAAATTAATTGAAATATATCAGCATTATTCAACAACAATAGACTCGGAATATTATTCAACAATTATATTATTTACTCGTCTTTTGTCTTTATTAGATTGATTAATTATAATATTACAAGTTTTATATAGATAATTTTTACAATTTTATTTTAAATAAAATTGTGTATATATATATATATATTAATATGATAAAGAATTCTTTTGAATAATAATTTTTTTAGAGACATGCAGAAATGAAAATGCAATTGTCTAAATTTATTCGTTCTATATTATCATTGAAAAAGATTTACCCTTCTTTTTCCTCACGCTTTTATCATATATTTTTGGTTGAAGCACCTTAAAATTCAATTTACATTTGGACCAAAGGATTTTCTCAAGAAGTTGCTTATTTTTATTCACTGCAGATTATCCTTTGATTCATTTGTCGTAATTAAATCAAGGGTTGTAGGTTCTACAACCTTAAAATCATTTAGAATGTGTCGCATTCTTTTGAATTTTTATTTATTGCGTTGTGCCTCTTCAAAATATTCTTCGTGTGTTGCCAATTCTAATTTCCTTTTGCGCGAATCTTTCAAATACTTTCTGTACTCCAAACCTTTTGATGGCTTCTTCGCAGTTCACATTCAATGATATATTCCTTTTAAAGACCAAAATGCTTGTAGTCCATTAACGACTCTACTAATTGGTTCATGTTCTTTAAAAGCACTTCGTTTTGGATTATGAACTATAGAATACTTTTCTTGTATGCAGTGTATGCATTTAGCAAGTTCTATTCTATAGTCTTCGTATTCATAAAGAGTAACTTCATGCGCTTCAGGAAGTTCATAAAGACTTAAATATTTAAAAGCTGCTTCAAGTACCCTCTTACATAATCTACATGATATTCTTTTGATTACTACATGATCATCAAAACGTGCTACCAAGACCCAGTTGTTATGCCAAGCTAAAACTACACCATCTTCCACTAGTTGATGGTATGATTAATCTTGGGCTCAACTGTGTCACGAATATAGATTAACATTAGATGGCGATGGTATATTCTATGAACTCCAGGTAGACCACCTGTTAAATCAACTGCATGTCTATTAGCATATGGTTATAAAAATCCACCAGTTATAGTTGGTTTGATATTGATCGTGAAATTACAGTATTTGGACCCAAAGGAAAACCGATCACAGTTTCTGAACCTTACAGAACTTACAAAATACCAGTTGGAGGACTTTCATTTAAAGATGAAATTCCAGAATCGCCTCAAGCAGATACTAGCAAGGAAGGTGACCACCATCATTTACAATAATTGATTTTTTTTCCTGGTATTCTTCCGAGTATATAACCTTGTAATGGCAGAGTGAAAGTGGTCATGCTTGAATCATCAACCACAATGGTTGGTCTTAGCTCATGAACTAAATCTTTGCCGTTCATTAGATTCTCTTGGTGGTGATAACTTGAGTGGTTTGGTATATGTGCATACATTATAGAGATCATTGACGGTGTAAATTTCCTGATTAGATTCTTGAGTCTCCTTATTTTCCTTGTGGTAGCTACTGGGTGGGTGTTGTTACTTAATTTTTACTTGTATTATTACTTTTAATTGGTGCTACTTCTTTTCTTTTTCTGGATTGAGTTGCCACGATTTGTTTAGGTATGTCAAACTTATTTGTTAATAAAGCTTGTGAAATAGATTTCAAATATTCTGAAGATGATTTTACTACCTTGCTTCTTGTTGATGCTTTTTGAGTTGATGTTGGTGCAACATTTTTTGAGGGATATATTCAATATCTGAACCAGCATTAAAATTGTCATTTTTTTTTTGTGGTGGTTCCTAAATGAGGTAATATGCATATACATGTTGTATGTGTGAGTGAGTATATGGCTAAATGAGTTTTATATGCTTCCAAATATAAGTTATTCAAATACTATTATTATAGCTTACTTTTTCTTTCTTTGTGAATTTTGTTTTCACATATTCTATCTAATAAAGTATAAGATTATTAATATAAATAGAATGCCAAAATTTATACCATGATTGCATAATTTTTCCCTGGTTAATAGGTGATATTGATGGTTTGGTTTATTAAAGTTTACTTTTGAAATCTTGTTTGATAATTTGTTTGCTGCATTGTAATCAAAAATTCAGATGATTTTTTTAATATTAAGCATGATTTCTTGTATTATCCCCCGTGTAACCTCATTCATAAGTTTGTACTTATACCCACTAGAAAAATTCAAGCTCAGTTGAATTTTATGATAGACTATTTTTTTATTTATAAAATG
>CAUDNR010003891.1:1626-38358 GCA_958430865.1 Entrophospora sp. SA101
TTGTTGTTGTTGTTGTTGTTGTTGTTGTTGTTGTTGTTGTTGTTGTTGTTGTTGTTGTTGTTGTTGTTGTTGTTATTGCTGTTGTTGTTATTGCTATTGTTGTTGCTATTGTTGTTGTTGCTATTATTATGTTTTTGTTGATGTAAAATAAAATGGATTAAAAGATCACGAGTATGTGGATTAAAAATAACTAAATGTCTAACACCTTCATTATCATATAATTCTCGTGAAAGGCCAGAATAATGTGATAAAAGAAAATCAAGTACTTCATTCCAATTAAGCTCTAGATCAAGAAAATCTTTAAAATCGGGATTAATGGCGATAAGTTCACGGCTAATACATTGTTTTGTTAGAATTAAGAATTCCGAGGTACTAATAGGTTTAACGCCATTATTACCACTTATGTTACCCCCTCCAGTATTAATACTTCCACCACAATTCCATAATTGATTCCACAATGAATCACGGTGATAAAACTTAATGGCCTTTATAATTATATAAAGCATAAATAATAAAAATGTTAATTATTATTTTCACTATCATTTATTTAATAAAGAATAATAAATATAATTTACCTGATTAATTATGTTATCAAGCTTTACGTTAGTTTGTGAATTGACTTCTGTTTGTTTATATGGAATTTCATGATAAGATGATTGACGATTATGTTGATGAATCTTGAAATCACCAGCTGGTGGTGTTGTTGTTCCAATTGAAGAAGTGCTATTAACAGTTGTCATTGCAATTGAAGAGAAATTAATAGTAGAATTGGTACTGCTGCTAAGAGTAAAAGCCTCTATTGTCTCGTCAGAATCATCGATAAAAATAACATAATACTCTATACTTATTTTACCCGGATTATTTTTATTTGTAGAACTAAAAATTAATGTATATTGAATTTTTGCATCATGATCAAAAAAAGACGAGTCTGTTGATGTTTTTGCATTTTCATTCATTAAATGACAAACAGATTCCGAGTTATCTGCAGTAAAGTTATAATTGCTAAATGTAGCGAAGCATGCAATTGGTTCTCCTTTGAAGCAGGTTGATCGAAAATTGTATCGTTGAGGAGTCTTAATTATATAAGTAAATAAGTCATCAGGAATTGATTCGGTTTCTTTCTCAAAAATGCCATAATAAATCCGATTACGTGCGCAATATGCTGGACAACTATGCCGGTTAATAAACTGTTTAATAATTTCCAAAACATTAAAGGGTGGTGAAATGTCCATTTGTTCCTCTAAAATATGCTTGATATAACGTAAATGAAAATCATATACAAATGAGTTGACATGAATCATCTTTTTGAATCTACCACACTCCTCAGTAAACACTTTCAAACTATGTCTATCACCATTAGCAGCAATAAATCCCGGTGCTGCCATTCGAAGTTTTCCATATCGCCTATTCATTGTATACAATGTGACACAGACAAATTCATTTTGTATCCCCACTTCACACATAATAGAACCACCTTGAAGTGCTTTAAGTAAAAATACAGGAGAACCTTCATAAAATTCTTTGTTATGATCAAGCGTTGCTGTTGTAGCTGTTCCTGTTGGATTTTCGTTATTATTATTACTGCTGCTACCATCGTCAATTATATTCAACCCTGGTTTACCATCAATAACTACATGCATTCCAATAGTCTCAAGATATGAAGAGTACTCTTCTAAAAACTTATTAACTATCTCTTTATACCATTGAATCGTGTTATTATTAGTAGTAATAGTAGTAGTTGAAGATGGTTGTTGATCATCACTTTTGGCATTAAATAAAAGTGGTGTTCTACAAAAATGTAACAGCCTGGAAGTACGAAATACGATAGATAAATCAGATTTGGCAATTGCATCTCTTACATCTATTCTTTTATCATTATTATGTTCTTGATATCTCTTTACCCATTTATTATACACTTTAAGAGCATTTTCGTGGTCTTGTAATATTTTGGCTTGTCGAATACAGGTGTCTATAAACGAGGGACCATGTCTCTTCAGCGCATCTTGGCTTTTAAAAATGGAATTAAATTCTTCTATTGGTTCGATAAACGAATCCTTAAGAACTTTTTTTACATTGAAGTTAGTTAAAGCGGATTGGTTAGCCTCGATTTCCTTTTTTTTTGATTCTTCATTCTTTGTATCACCAACTCTTTTGTTTTCTTCATTGTTATGATGTCTTTGCGGGAAACGTTGATATACCATTGAATCGATATGCAGCAAATCCTGATATCCGGATTTTTGATTATTCAATGTGCTTTCAGCTTGAGATGACGCTCTTTGGGGCCCAGGTATTGGAGGTTGCATAGCTCTAGGTGTATTGATTGGATTATGTACCAATGTGGAAGTTTGAGGAGTTGGTTTTGGTTGAGGACTATCAACATGATAAAATAACCCCATTTTTTGATGTAGGATATTATTTAGCAATCCAATTCGTTTATTATGCCAGTCAGAAATGCTTTTCATAGCTCCAAAGATTTGTTCAGCATATTGTTTCTCCCAATTGTAAATATAAATAGTCATTTCAAATCCATCAAATGACATTACTAAAAAACAAGATCGAAACAAATCAACCTTTTGTCGGTTATTAGGTTCTCCAGGCAGTGAAGATGGTGGGATCTTATACATCATAATATCTTCTAATAAACTTCGTTGATGAATCGGAGGATTAATGAATGAATTTTTACGAGAGTGAATGTGACTACCATTAACTCCACCACCACCTTTTTCATTTGATGAGAAGTCTTCTACTGAATTTTCACGAGAATGTAACAGACCTTTACTACTATCATTTCTTCGATCTTCAACTGCCATTCCATACTTTACATTCATCTCTTTCAGCCCAGCAATTATTAAATATTTACATTTAGTTGAAGATGTCATTTCTGCGTCAGGAGTTGATGAGTAAGGACGATAAATCTCATATGCTACATTAAAGTTTTCAGCTCTTACTGATAGTTTTGGAAAAATTCGCAAAATTATTGGAATAAATACGGGGTTCACTTCCGATAAAAGTTCATGGACTTCTTTCATAAAATCATCAATCATCCATGCAGGCATTTCTAACTTTAAATTTAATGAGTGTAATGCTGGATTTGATAGATTTGCTGCTTTTGACAATAGTTCCATTGTTGGATCAATAAAAACACGTTGAACATGTGAATCAACAAATTTTGGAGGTTTTTTTGGAATATTTTCAACACTTTCAGCTTCCTTTTGTCGTTGTTGAATGGTTTCGTTGCTATAATGGACGCGACCTAAGCCTTTTGTTATTGATACTTCGATGAAAAAGTCACATATACACTGTTGAAAACTTTTAGTCATTCTGTCCAATAAAATATCTGAATTCATTGGACCTTGTGCCCACATATCAACTGACAATTCATAGCCTTTTCTAATTCTTTTATTATCGTCATAAAATTCGTCAGATTCTGAAATTACAAAGTTATCTTCATTTTCATAATATTCATACATTTCATTAATGTTTACATCATCAAGATCGTTTCGACTAGGTAACGGTAATTCAAAAACCGGCCGGCTATTTTTATCTAATAAGGTAAGACAAATACCAGCAATTCCTTGACCAACAGACGCTTCAAAAATTGAAGGTGATCTTGATTGACTGTTATAATTGTAGAAAAAAGTGAATTCCTGAAGTTGAATGTCACAAAGTGGATATTTTCTTCCATTATCAACATATGAATCGTGTGAGCTTGCTATACCATATCTAGATTGATGATATCTTCTAACTGCATTAATTACCTCTTGCCCATTCAAAACGTTGAGATAGGTTTGAATGTTTTGTTTGTAAAACACTAAAAATGCATAAGGATTTTTAATAGATGATGGAATTCTTAAAGTCAAACGTTTTGGACTTTTTAATAACGGTAAAATAAAATCAACATCCTAATTACAAAATAATTAAATATAATTTAAATTTATTTTTCTATCCAAATAAAGTAATAAATAAATCTAAAATTTATTAATAGTATAGTTAGTTTATATTTACATACCGCGCGAGTTAGATTAATCTTGTATGGATTACGAGCCAAGTGAGTTGACATTACATTAAGTGTGATATTGGTGGTCAATTTATTTTCTAATAGTAACATAAGTTCATCTATGGTTTCTTTGCCTGGAGGTTCAAGCCCAAAAACTTTAACAACTAATTCACGAGATTCTGTGAGTTTTGATTGTGGTGTAGCAGCAACATTGGTAGCAGTGGAGATGTTTGCACTTTTGCGAGAATTTGGTGAAGAAGTGATTTTTGGACTATCGCTCCTACTTGAAGGAGGACTTTTAATTTCTTCGTTAGAAATTGTAGATTGTAAATCTGCAGTAGGTGGCTGTTGCTGAGATTGTGAAGTAGCAGTTTGTATCAAAGGTGAAGGAGCAACATGGTTTTTGGATATAACGTCATCATCATTTTCATATATAGGATGTCCATCAACTTCAGACACTTTGATATAAAATATGTTCTTTTCTTTTGGTATCACAAACATATGTTTACGATTATTAACAACCAATTGATGAAGGATTAATGATGTGACACTGTTCAATGCTTGGTGTGGTCTCAATCTCCAGTGTAATGGGAATTTTTGCTCGTAAACCAACGGGCACTCGAATTGTCCAGGCTTAAATTTCATTGAAACATTCAAATTTCCATCATTAGGTGTCATAGATAATGCATCTACCAAATCTCCTGTTGTTGACAAATCACCGTCTTCCGAAGAAGACTCCGAGTCAGATGATCCATCTGGAGGCACTAAATATTTGCTGCAATGACGCGTTTCATTCAAATCATTTAATAAAACTAATCTGTTTACACGTTCAGATGCCTGAATTATACAGTTACGAACATGTTTGATGATGTTTGAGCGTTCAATTGCTGAAACTGCTTTGGAATAGAAATACATCTGTATACTTGTTTCTTGAGTGTCAAGTAAAAGCCAAAATAATTGTTTGCGGAAATTTTTTGAGTCGTCTGGAACAATAGGGTTATCAAGACTAATACCTAATCCTTGACATAATTCATTGCCACCATCATCATCGTCGTCGTCATAATCGTCATATACATCTGATGATGCTCGTTCAATTGAAGAAAAAGAAGAAGAATTCTTATTCTTATTATTATTTTCAATGTTGTTATTGTATTTAGGAGAAGCTTCAAATCCTGTATCATTAATTAATGATTCGTCGATGTTATCCTCTTGCCTTATATATAGACAATCTTCAACTTGATTAAGCGAGAAAGGTGACATTTCTGCTTTACTGAACTCTTTTAGAAAATGTTCTTGGCCTTGTTTTCTTTTAACGAATGATAAAGGAACAGTGAAACTAGTAGGAAAATCAACAAATGGATTTTTTGCTTTCAATTGATCTTGAATAAATCTAAGAACAGGCCTATCAACCGGCTGAGAATTCAATAGACCATGCATTATTTCTTCTTTCAATAACCAATCAATACGATCTCTAGTTTTATGTAATGCTTCCAGTTTTTTACCGGTTAAATAATCCGTTTCTGATTTCCGGTTCTTTTTTATTTCGAACATGCTAATAATAAAATAATAAAAAAAGCCAATAATAATTATAATAGTTTATATAGATCAATATATAAATATTAAACATTATTGATAGTACCTTGAAACCTCTTCTTCACAATCATCATATTTGATGTCAACAAAACCCGGTGAAATGTCAATCATATCATCTTCAACAGTTGGTAAAGTCATGCAAATAAGATGTAATGTAGCAGTGGTACCATCAGATGATTCAACCGGAGATGATTGTGTACCGATTGATTCAGGTGAAAAATCATAATATTTATCATTGATCGTGCAAGAATAGGTTGTTGGTAAACTACGAACTGGAAATTTAATATGATTTGTTTCTTTTAATTCGAAGTTATTCTGGGTTGATGGAACTAAAGTGTCGAATACTGGACTTTGTTTTTTGAAAGTGCATTCTAATCGTAAAAAAAAAGGATTTTCAGCAAAATTAAAAATTTCCAGAAAGTTTTCGGCAATATCTCCAATGATACTACTATTATTATTTGTTGTCTCAATGCTAGTTGAATTATTTGATTTTTTGAAAAGTGGTCGATAATAATAAACATTAAACAATCCATCTCCATCAAAAGAAACTGGCTCGAAATAATGGCCTAGCACTGCAACAAATTTCTGATATACATCATTATCATCATCACTTATTTTTATTAGATATTAAATAAATTAAATCAATCAATCACTCAATCAATCAATCAATTAAATAAATTAATAATAATTTATTTATTACCTGGTTAAACCCTTTCTTGAAGATTGTACATGAACATTCACATATCCAGTGATATCAATATCAAACGGTTTCTCCAAACATACATCCATTACTTTTCTAAAATCAATCTCAGTAATACAATGCTTTTGTAGAACACTGGCATATATTGATTTCACAAATCCATGAGAATAAAGTTGATTAATATTCGATATTAAACGAGCTGTCTGGTCGGGAATATCATCAGATAAATTTTTAGGTCCTTTAGGGAAATCACAGCTTAGAAATTTTGGTTCTAATAAATTTTTCATTGAATTAGATGCTGTTGTTGAATTAGACAGATTAACAATTTTAAAAGCTGGTGAAGTACAAGATGTTGGTGATTCTTTTAAGAGATCGAGATCTTTATTTAATGAGTTAATTCCATCAAGTGGTTTTGGTCTTTTACACAAGAAAATGATTAAACCTAAATAACAAGTTTGATCTTCATTGTAAAATCCACGACTTCGTACCAAATCATCTATAAAAAATTTGAAAGAAGGAATCAGCAAAAGTAGGAAAGAACTTGGGTCAACAATTTTTATAAAACATCTTGTCTCTCTTAAATTTCTAATAAATGACAATGTTGTTAAAGAATCCTTCATACTATCGGATCTCAATAATCCATTGTTAATTTCTTTGATAATAGAATCTTTAGTGCCACAATAATTAGTCTCAATTTCACCATCTATATGTTTACTCAACGTCTTTTCAACAAACAAATGTAACAAAGCTAAATCTCTATCAAAAGGGTTTAAATTTGTGATTGAATCTCGATCGATAAAATATGTGATATCATTTGACAAAGATAAAGAAAGTTTCCGTTGAGAAGAAGAAACAAATTCTAAAGGTAAATTTCTATTACTAATTCCATAATTAATTGTATTAGCGGATGTACTAGATCTTCTTAATAAATTATTATTACTAGATTCAGAAACAATCGAGGATTTTGATTCGGTAAAAGATGATCTTGATGTGCTGTCATCACTACTTATTGAAGATGGTCGATCTGATTGAACTCGAGTTATCTGAGGCAATTGATTCATGATGATGTTGCTATGAGGTGATTTGAACGAAGGAATAGTATAATTGGAAATTAGCATTCCACTTGATCGAAGTAGAGCAGAAAGATTGAATAAATCAGGAAGTCTTAGTGGTTTGGGTGGTGATAGATCACCAGAATTTGCTCTTTGCTGTGTACAACTCCTTGCTATGTAATTTATTTGATCAAAGGTGACTATGTGTGATAATATTTGACGATCTGAGCCAGAAAGACAATTAATAAAAGATTCATAAATATTGTGTGAAGTTGGTTGTTCCATCCATATTTCAGTAATAATTTCACCATTACAAGAATCTTTAAAAATAAGATACTGTACGCCACATAAATTATTTTGATTATTTGAATTTTCTTTATTATGAAAATTTATTTCTCGATAAAATAGACTAAGGTTTTTGCGTTGGAAAACCATCAAATAGCCTTCATCGAGACGTGCTTGACACAAATGTTGATATGCTAAATCCTGAATTGGAATGTTTCTATATTCGACCAAGAAAACCTCACGTTCAATATCTGACAACCAAATACCTTTCCAATGATTTAAATATGATCTCAAAATATTGTTTTTTCCAGTTAATTGACGAGCATTTGTTGACATATCTCTATCGAAATTTTTTATAAGAAATGAAGATAAAGGTCTGTTACATATATAATAAGAAAAAACTTTGTTGTTGTTGTTTTCATTATTATTATCATCATCAACGTCATTATCATTTTCATTTTTGTTGAGATTAATGATAATTTTCAAAACATCACTCGAAATTTGTTGACGATTGATGAAATCAACATTAAAAAACGAAAGATTTCCAGAATAAAGATTTCCTGCTTCATTATTGATTCTCAACTCACAAAAACTTAATGGCGATAATTTATTGCTATCTTCCATAGCATTTAATACTTTTACAAAAATATTATCAGAAAACGTAAAGGTTGCCCAAGAATCTGTTAAATGTTTTTTAATATTAGCAGTTAAAGAATCCTTATTCCTTTGATCTATCGAAGATGATTTATTTAATTTGCTTATCTTTCTGATAGTTGTAGCTATTGGTGAGGAAGAAAATGATAAATTTAAAGATATAAGAAAATCAAATTTAGTGTCCTCGTACCAAAAATTAGTGTTTAACCTCTGTGGACTCTGTTCCAAAAAATCCCACAACTGTTTTAAAATTTCTAATCTATTATTAACATGTGATAGATGCGGTGTGGTTAAAATACCTCCAGTTCCATTAATACCATTATTAATATTAATATCAATACTATTATTACTGCTATTACTGTTGAAATTTCCATTAATTAAACTGGGATGTTGATATTGAAATTTACTGGTTTCTTTTGGTAGTTTATGATAAAAATATTTCTTTAAAAGTTCGTCAGTTTCGTAAATTGTTGTTAAAAATTTGAGTAATTTCATAAATTTTGTAAACAATGGATGACTTGGATCATTATTTTGTTGAGCTGTTTGAAAATTAAGAAGATAAATTGCTAATAAAGTGTCTGAAATTACATTTATTTCAATTCTCGGTGACTTAAGACGCAATAATCCTTTTGTTTCACTAATCCATAATGCTCTGATTTTATACTGAACTGTAACATTTGGCAACCATAGTCTTGACATCGAAATATGTATTCTTTCAGCCTTATTATAATTTTTACTGGTAAATAGAAACACATCATCAATGCTAAATCCTTGACGTATTCTTGCAAATATCAATTGTTGGACATCTACCAACAAAGAATATTCTCGATAACGTGTTGACATTGTATCAGCTGTTGGCGGAAGACTTTTAGGATCCCAAGGAAAATTAAAATTAGAACCTCTAATACTATCGCCGTAATGTTGACGTGTAACATCAATAATTGAGCTATCGATTGAACTGACAGAATTATTTGGGTATCTTTGATGGTGATTTTTTCTTCTCATGTAACGTGTTTCTTTCATGAGCAAATGCCTATGATAGAAATTGAGTGAATGCCATTCAACATCATTATCATTTAACGACCTAACACCCGAAGAAATATTTGGACATTCGCAAGAATAAAAAAAAACACCCGAGGTTGCAGTTGAAACAAATTTTAAAACTTCATTATCAGGAATTAATCCAAAATTACATCCAGGATTAAAATTTTGATTTGAACCAACTTGAATAATATTACATCTTACACCTTCTTTACAGAGTTGTTGAATAACATCATCACCAACTGACATATGTGCCAAATTAGATTTGACTACCCCATCAGTGATAACTAATAAAGAAGGCATGCCTTCATTTTGAAGTAATTTGAGTGCAAATAAACCAGCATTCAGACTATATGATAAATTGGCTCCACTTGATCCTAGTCTCCAAATATTGTTTTTATCAAATGTAGAAGAAGAAAAAGATGGTGACGATGAAGCATTTGTAGTAGTTGTAGTAGTGTTGGTAATATTAATAGATTTGTTGATATTGTTAGTAGAGTTTGTGGCAGTTTTATTGCTATTATTATTAGTGGTAGTGGTAGTGGTAGTGGTAGTATTATTATTATTAGGATCAGCATCATGATCTAATTCTTCCGTTTTTGAACCTGTTACATCCATGACATAAGCTACTGGAAATTTTTTCTGAAGAAGACCTTGACGGAAAGTGGCAACGGCATCTTGAAAAATTGAAAGTTCATTTCTTAATTTTTCAATTACTTCTAAAACATTATTTTTGGTGACTATAATTCCTTGCATTAAAACTGACATTGTTGGAAATCCTGCTAATAAAGGTATTAAATTTGCATTTGAAGCGAAATGAGAGCATTCTGCAATAACTGTTATTGATATTTCTGGCTGAAACTAATATTTAAATAAATTTTAATCTTATGTATGTACATGTGTGAATGTATATATGTATATGATTGTGAAAACATGAAAATTACCTGCAATGCTTTATCTATATTTATATCTTGGATCATAAAAGGCTGAACAATTCCTTCAAGACATCGTCGTACACTATTTTCAAATTAATATAAAAAATCAAAAAATATCTTTGATCAATGAGTAGTAAATAAAACAATAAAAACAAC
This sequence comes from Entrophospora sp. SA101, assembly GCA_958430865.1. NCBI lineage: Eukaryota > Fungi > Glomeromycota > Glomeromycetes > Entrophosporales > Entrophosporaceae > Entrophospora > Entrophospora sp. SA101. Next base: position 12,040 of record CAUDNR010003891.1, read on the forward strand.
CTACGTTTTCATAACTTCAGATATTATTATTTCTCGAGTATTGTTACAATCTATAGTTGCTAAAGATGTTGTTACATCCAAGAGAAAAACCATTCGATACTTTGTCGCGAGAGTGACAATACATGAATGTGGCATCAACCTATAACATTTATCATCTGATTCTTTAAGATCAGGTAAATTGTCTAATGTATAAATATCTTTAACTTTTCTTTCATTTTGAGATTGCATCAAAGAAGCAAGACGTAAATTTGAAACATGTAAAACTTGAATATTCTTTATAATTCATATAAAATATGTATATTCAAATATTTAAATTTTTAATAGGTATAAATCATAATCATAATAATTAATGAGAAAATTAAAAATCACCTTGTCATTTTCAAGGCTTATTGGTTGAAATAAACGTTTTAATATCCATTTATTCAGATCCACTTTAGAAAAATGTGCAGAGTTTTTAACCAGTAGAATAACCGACTTTGCCTCGGTATTCTTCAACATGCAAATGAAAAAAAGTAGAAATAATAGACAACGTATAGAAATTGAAAGAGTAAAATAAGCATTTAATTGAAGTAATTTCTAAATATTGTTCGAGTAAAATAACTATTATTTTTATCAAAACCTCTTTCTGTTGAGTTCCATCTAATTTTTGTTGCTGTTGCTGTTGCTGCTGTCGTTGCTCTTGGTGAACATTATGTGTGTAATTGTTATTGTAATTGTAATTATGACTGTAAGTGTAATCACTGCTTTGGAAGTTGTTATTTTGGTATTGATGTGGCGAATGCATAATTAATGAATACAAAAGGAATCTTACTTTTATTTCACTTTGAAATAAATAAATAAATATTATTATAATTTACAGAATTATAAATCTTATTTACAAAAACTGAAGTTTATATATTAATAGTAAAAACGAATTTTTTATAAATAAATGATCGACATAAAAATCCACAAAGAACGATCGCGTGGATACAGATTTCCCGAAGTACTGAAAAAAAAAGAGTGGTATATAGTGTTCCTATTGCAACAATTCAGTTTGCACAAAAGTCATGGATGCACATGAAAAAGGTTTAAAAGATTGAATTGCTGAATGGGTGGGTAGTCAATAGATACAAATCACACGAAAAAATTATTTTGATAATTTTTTCATCGGGTTTTTTTTGCCATTTATATTAATATGAAATTTTGGACGGATTTTGCTTGAAAACTATCGAAATCAAATTGGTTGGTTAAATGTGTAATTCAATTTCTTAATAACAGGCAGTAATGATAAAAAGATCAAGTGTAATCCCAGGAATGATTATTCATTTCAGGTCCTTTGTTGTGAAAGGTATTCAAGAAATCACAGTGTCAAACAACACCATCAAAAGTGCCAGAATAGGATTGTGATTCTGTATGTAAACTTTGTTATAAAGTCATTATCAGATCTCGAGTCAGAAAATACTTAACACCTCTTATCTGATCTAAAAATAAAGAAGCCACAAGATATATGTCTGTTCACTCCTTATTACTATAACTGAAATTTTCAAAGGATCATTTTCAGTCTGGACAAAAACCATCAAGGGTAGGAGTAGGCATGGCCTTGTAGGTTTGCATTAGAACCTCGTAATATGTTGGAGTCACAGAGTTATAAAAAGAAAATTTTAGAAAGGCTTCGCAGCAGAAAATATGGTAAAACAGAGTCATCTTTAACAAGTTGCAAGCATAGGCTTTAATGAGATGGATAATGAAGAAGATATGAATAGAGTATCTGATATGGTGACTGGTGCAAAGAAACGTTCCTTTTTGGTATGTGTGTGTGGGATGGATAGTCAGGAAAATCCGATATTCAAAGTGTCAGAAGTTGTAACTCGAATACAAGAATGAGGTTTTAGAAAAGGACGTAAAGAAGTTTTTTGAATATTACATGAAAAGAAATAAGAGGATTAATAAGTTGTTCTAATAAAGTTTACAGTCTGCAAGCAAGATTATCCTGTTCATAATCGAGTCATGAAATGTTTCATGACTGATTTTATGTGATATGACTGATTATACTTTATCAAATAGTACTCTTCTTCACGCACTAATGATATTTAGTATTATAATATAGTATAATTGTTTTTTCCCATGATACTAAACAATAGTAACATTCATTACCATACATTACAAATACAAACAGTCAAGCTTCCATAAAGTCATGCATGTACTATATATTTTTTTTTTTTAGCCAAAGATGTGTATGGCAGACTACAAAGAGATTTTCATAAGGTAAAGAAAGGGGCACTATATGGAGGTCTGATTGTAACATGTTTTATAAAATAAATGCTAACGTTTTGTAATATGTATAAAAATATATATCCACAGGAATCAAAAAATCAATCTTTGTTTTATCATACGTTGGACTGTTTCATCATTCATTAAAGATTCACGTTTGCTAGTGAAATCTTCAACAGCATACTCCAGGAACTTGTATTCATCTTCTCTATAAATTTTAATGTACGCAAGTTCTCTACTATTTTTTCCACTTTCCATTGACTTTAAAACCAATTCATTTGTCTGTTTAAAATTTGATAAAAGATTCATCACATTATCTAAAATTAAATCTGCTACTCGGAATTGAATCACTGGTAACAAATCCATCCCATTAATAACGCTTTCAAGCATCTCTGCATTCTCAATAACCTTGTCATTTATGATTAGCTCAATCGTTGGTGAATCAATTGAAGGTTCTGACACTTTGAGACCATAATCTTCAGTCAAAACACATAACCACATAGCTTTCGTGGAATATTCTGATAACTCTGTTCCTCCTTTTTTTCGTTTTAAAGTTACTAAAGGTTTGATACCATGATCTTGTAAGAACAACAGTTTTGCCTGTATTAATTCATCCGTTTCATAAAATGGTAAATTAAAAGATATAGTAGAACATGGATTATCACTTAATGTAAAACCATGAATAAATAATAATTCTGAATTTGGTTTATCACCATATGAAATACAAATTTCTGTTTCTGGCAAAAGTTGCTCATCTGAATCTAATTTTGTTAAGACCAATTCCACACCTTCGGTTGTAAGTTCCCACCGAGCACATGGTGTTAATGAGTGATTAGCAAAATCAAGATATGGCACTAGATGATAATCATCCATCAATTCTGTTCTATAAGGGGTTTGATCCAATGGCGCAAATTCAAAACGACTGCCAAATGATAATATCCTTGACCAAAAAATTCCATCGGCCCATTTATAATGCTCAAATGTCACTGCTGAATCCACCACTACCACATTATTGTTATTGTTGTTTTGTAATGACAATGTCCAATTATTAAAATAAGGACGAAACAAAGCATACTCTCGTTCAAGCTTTTTATGTTTTGCCTCTACTGCTGCTTTTAAACTTGTTCCATTAAGACATGTTTTCAATGACTCATTATAAAATAATGGGGTGTGTAATGTACGTGGTAATATGTCCACATATTCTTTCCATATAGATGGTGGGTCACCAGAAGCAGCCCGTCCAACTCGTTCATACAGGAGATAAAATATTATTGCCAATCGTTCTGTTAATGTTTGGCCACTATTTTTCAACAATTGAATAGTTTCATCTAGTTTTGGGGCCTTTTCTTTTGCAAATCTGTTTATTTTTGTTTTGCTGATTGTGAGTGAGAAAGGAATAAATGCCACCACTTTGTTGTCACACAATGTAGCTTGTTTAGTGACAAAACCTAAGCCTTTATCTGGTATTTCTTGAACTTCTACATCAGATACAACTCCACTTTCTATTTCGTAAATAATTATGCATATATAAATAAATTTAGTTGAAAATTGAAAAAAATAAACTATCAAATTTTATATATATGTTCCTTATATAACAAATTTTGTTTACATTATCAATCACCTTTTGACCAATTAAGTAAAGTCTGCAAAGCTGAACTTGTTGTCATTATTATTACAACTAGAGAATTTGATTTGTGGTGACTTCGTAGCCGACCAGTACAAATAGAGAGATTTGTGATTCGTACAACAACAAAATTTTTTTATTTTTTATTTTGTTTTTACATGCCAATGACGATAATATTAATTCTATTACAATTACAGTATTACTGTCGAGGTACAGAAAATGGAAGCGAGTTGGCAGAAATTCTTTCTAAACGTTCGTATTCTGCTACCATTGATTGATCAGTAATAAATGCTTCCCTTGCAAGTGCATTATTTTAACCTTCTCCCAATCAGTGCAACGACTTAGAGATACATATGCTTGACCTGCTGCAAATATTTGGGAATCGAGACTAAGAGAGATACGTCATGTAAAGTTAATGAATGAGTTTTATGTACTGTCAATGCAAAAGCATTTGGATTGGAAATTGTTCCCTACTTGCCAGGAATACCATTCACTAAGAAATTTGATACCTGTTTTTTGATATCTACAACTACTATTCCAGAGTGAACAGAAGAAGCAACTCTCACTTTCATGTTTTCTACATCGACATCAGTTGTTACCCCAATGGACCATTGCAGATTTTGTGTTTTACCCGAGTTGCCCGATTTCATTGACTAAATTTTGTAATGATTTCCCTTTCAGATATCACTCAATAATTGGCTTGAAGATCATTACGCAATTTGAAAATCAAAATATTCAATGAATTTCAAGTTGATGCAAGAATATATATATGCTTAAGTAAATTCTAAATAAAAATATTAATATAATAATATCTCTTTATCTAAATGTTTTTAATACATAGACTTGGTTTTTTGTTATACAGTCTAATATATTATTTACTATTTGACTTCTTCAAATCAATGTTTTATCTTCATTAGTGGGATCATTGATTTTTTATGACGCATTTAAAGTTTAAAACAATAGTAAATGCAGATCTTTTTTTAATTTTCTCAGAACACCAATGGTATTTTTTAATCTTTATGTGTAACATTGTTTCAGTTACATTTGTTTTTCTTAATATGAAATATTTGGATTGCATAAATTAAAATTTTAAATAAATATCTTGTCATATCAGATAAAGTTGTTATTCAATTAATGAAATGACTATAGCACTAGCACCACCACCACCATTACAAACTGATGCGCAGCCAATTTTTCCATCTTTATCTTTCAACACACTGGTTAAAGTTGCAATAATTCTAGCCCCTGAACAACCCAATGGATGACCCATTGCAACTGCACCACCAAAAACATTGACTTTTTCTTTATCTAGCGAAAGCAATTTTAAATTTGCTAAAGCAACAACAGAAAATGCTTCATTAATCTCAAAATAATCGATGTCTGAAAGTGATTTTTTTGCATGAGATAAAGCTTTTGGTATGGCTACTGATGGTGATGTTGTAAATTTTGCTGGTGCCTATACAACAATTTTTAATTAAATAATCATAATTTATATAAATAAATAAACATCCACCAACTAAATATAAATTTACCTGAGCAGCATCACTCCAACCTAAAATTTTTGCAACAACTTTAATACCCAACTCTTTAGCTTTCTCTCCACTAATTAGAACAATAGCTGTTGCACCATCACTTAATGGTGAAGAATTAGGAGCTGTGACACTACCATTATCAATGAATGCTGGCTTCACAGCACGCAGTTTATCAACATTTAACTATTATTACATTTACAAGATATATTTAAATGATTAGCATGTGTTGCTGGATTTTTTATTTTAAAAAAATTTAAAACTAGCTTACATTATTAACTTCATCATCTTGTGTAATTATTTTATCAGGTTTACCTCTACCACCAGATACTTTTATTGGAACAATTTCATCTGAATATTTATTTTCTGCAAATGCTTTTTGTGCACGTTGATATGAATAAATAGCATAATCATCCTAAAAAATTATAAAAATTATAATCATTATAAACAATAAAATGAAAATTATTTTTAATGCAATAAATATAACTATCATTATTTACTTGTTCTTCACGAGTAATACTATAATCTTTAGCACATTCTTCAGCAGCAACACCCATAAGATAACTATTATAGACATCTGTTAGGCCATCTTTTACAATACCATCAACAAGTGTTTGATCCCCATATTTAGAACCAAATCTTGCTTTTGTGGCATAATAAGGTGTGTTTGACATAGATTCTGTACCACCCGCAACAATAATCTATCATATTATGTGTATATATAATTGAGTAAAATCTAGATACAAAATTTATTAAATGTTATATTCAATAATTAACTTACATCAGCATTTCCAGTGATAATGGTTTGGGCACCTAAAATTACAGATTTCATACCTGATGCACACACTTTATTAACTGTTGTGGCAATCACTTTGTCTGGGATACCTGCACCTAAAGCTACTTGGCGTGCTGGATTCTGACCTAGTAATATATTATTTATAAAAAATTTATTTAGACTTTTTTATTTAAAAATCATATATATTAGTAATTGTATGCATTCGGTGCAGTTAATACCAAGGTTAGCAGAAAGAACATTTCCAAAAAAGACTTCTTCAACAAGCTCGGGACTAATGTTAGCTTTTTTTAAGGCAGCTGGTAAATAATTAAAAAAAAGTTATTAACAAAATCAATTATATTATGCTGATAATTATTAATTGTCCATTTTTTTAACCTTCAACAGCAATGGAGCCAAGTTTTGTTGCTGTAAAAGAAGTTAATGATCCATTAAAACCACCAAGAGGAGTTCTCGCAAAAGCGGCTATATAAACATCTATTGTGTTATAAGTAAAAAAAATTAACACTAAAATAAAATTTTAATTTCTGCTAAAAATATTATAAATTTTTTTTAACCTTTTTGAAGAGTCATTTTTTTTTAAATACTATCAGAAAAGTCGCGAGGATTATTTTGTAGAAGTTACACGAGTATCTTATTTCTACAAAATTTATATCAAATTAAAATTAGCCAATCAGAATTTCATATCTAAATATCCCATAGCAAGCAATAGTGGAAAAATGTTTTCATATTAATGTTTCGTATGTAACACACAAAATGTTCAACATACAAAGTTATCAATTTATGAATGAAACACATGAAACATTAAAATTTAAAATTAAAGAACAGGATGAAACAACTCGATTATTAAAAACTCAAGATGTTGATAAAACTTTAATTGATACAGAACTGGAGTTTTGACTGATTTAAAGAACCAGTTATCTTTCTTTAACTGACGAGAGTTCTAAAAGTAAAAATAACAATTATTATTTTCACTATCATTTATTTAATAAAGAATAATAAATATAATTTACCTGATTAATTATGTTATCAAGCTTTACGTTAGTTTGTGAATTGACTTCTGTTTGTTTATATGGAATTTCATGATAAGATGATTGACGATTATGTTGATGAATCTTGAAATCACCAGCTGGTGGTGTTGTTGTTCCAATTGAAGAAGTGCTATTAACAGTTGTCATTGCAATTGAAGAGAAATTAATAGTAGAATTGGTACTGCTGCTAAGAGTAAAAGCCTCTATTGTCTCGTCAGAATCATCGATAAAAATAACATAATACTCTATACTTATTTTACCCGGATTATTTTTATTTGTAGAACTAAAAATTAATGTATATTGAATTTTTGCATCATGATCAAAAAAAGACGAGTCTGTTGATGTTTTTGCATTTTCATTCATTAAATGACAAACAGATTCCGAGTTATCTGCAGTAAAGTTATAATTGCTAAATGTAGCGAAGCATGCAATTGGTTCTCCTTTGAAGCAGGTTGATCGAAAATTGTATCGTTGAGGAGTCTTAATTATATAAGTAAATAAGTCATCAGGAATTGATTCGGTTTCTTTCTCAAAAATGCCATAATAAATCCGATTACGTGCGCAATATGCTGGACAACTATGCCGGTTAATAAACTGTTTAATAATTTCCAAAACATTAAAGGGTGGTGAAATGTCCATTTGTTCCTCTAAAATATGCTTGATATAACGTAAATGAAAATCATATACAAATGAGTTGACATGAATCATCTTTTTGAATCTACCACACTCCTCAGTAAACACTTTCAAACTATGTCTATCACCATTAGCAGCAATAAATCCCGGTGCTGCCATTCGAAGTTTTCCATATCGCCTATTCATTGTATACAATGTGACACAGACAAATTCATTTTGTATCCCCACTTCACACATAATAGAACCACCTTGAAGTGCTTTAAGTAAAAATACAGGAGAACCTTCATAAAATTCTTTGTTATGATCAAGCGTTGCTGTTGTAGCTGTTCCTGTTGGATTTTCGTTATTATTATTACTGCTGCTACCATCGTCAATTATATTCAACCCTGGTTTACCATCAATAACTACATGCATTCCAATAGTCTCAAGATATGAAGAGTACTCTTCTAAAAACTTATTAACTATCTCTTTATACCATTGAATCGTGTTATTATTAGTAGTAATAGTAGTAGTTGAAGATGGTTGTTGATCATCACTTTTGGCATTAAATAAAAGTGGTGTTCTACAAAAATGTAACAGCCTGGAAGTACGAAATACGATAGATAAATCAGATTTGGCAATTGCATCTCTTACATCTATTCTTTTATCATTATTATGTTCTTGATATCTCTTTACCCATTTATTATACACTTTAAGAGCATTTTCGTGGTCTTGTAATATTTTGGCTTGTCGAATACAGGTGTCTATAAACGAGGGACCATGTCTCTTCAGCGCATCTTGGCTTTTAAAAATGGAATTAAATTCTTCTATTGGTTCGATAAACGAATCCTTAAGAACTTTTTTTACATTGAAGTTAGTTAAAGCGGATTGGTTAGCCTCGATTTCCTTTTTTTTTGATTCTTCATTCTTTGTATCACCAACTCTTTTGTTTTCTTCATTGTTATGATGTCTTTGCGGGAAACGTTGATATACCATTGAATCGATATGCAGCAAATCCTGATATCCGGATTTTTGATTATTCAATGTGCTTTCAGCTTGAGATGACGCTCTTTGGGGCCCAGGTATTGGAGGTTGCATAGCTCTAGGTGTATTGATTGGATTATGTACCAATGTGGAAGTTTGAGGAGTTGGTTTTGGTTGAGGACTATCAACATGATAAAATAACCCCATTTTTTGATGTAGGATATTATTTAGCAATCCAATTCGTTTATTATGCCAGTCAGAAATGCTTTTCATAGCTCCAAAGATTTGTTCAGCATATTGTTTCTCCCAATTGTAAATATAAATAGTCATTTCAAATCCATCAAATGACATTACTAAAAAACAAGATCGAAACAAATCAACCTTTTGTCGGTTATTAGGTTCTCCAGGCAGTGAAGATGGTGGGATCTTATACATCATAATATCTTCTAATAAACTTCGTTGATGAATCGGAGGATTAATGAATGAATTTTTACGAGAGTGAATGTGACTACCATTAACTCCACCACCACCTTTTTCATTTGATGAGAAGTCTTCTACTGAATTTTCACGAGAATGTAACAGACCTTTACTACTATCATTTCTTCGATCTTCAACTGCCATTCCATACTTTACATTCATCTCTTTCAGCCCAGCAATTATTAAATATTTACATTTAGTTGAAGATGTCATTTCTGCGTCAGGAGTTGATGAGTAAGGACGATAAATCTCATATGCTACATTAAAGTTTTCAGCTCTTACTGATAGTTTTGGAAAAATTCGCAAAATTATTGGAATAAATACGGGGTTCACTTCCGATAAAAGTTCATGGACTTCTTTCATAAAATCATCAATCATCCATGCAGGCATTTCTAACTTTAAATTTAATGAGTGTAATGCTGGATTTGATAGATTTGCTGCTTTTGACAATAGTTCCATTGTTGGATCAATAAAAACACGTTGAACATGTGAATCAACAAATTTTGGAGGTTTTTTTGGAATATTTTCAACACTTTCAGCTTCCTTTTGTCGTTGTTGAATGGTTTCGTTGCTATAATGGACGCGACCTAAGCCTTTTGTTATTGATACTTCGATGAAAAAGTCACATATACACTGTTGAAAACTTTTAGTCATTCTGTCCAATAAAATATCTGAATTCATTGGACCTTGTGCCCACATATCAACTGACAATTCATAGCCTTTTCTAATTCTTTTATTATCGTCATAAAATTCGTCAGATTCTGAAATTACAAAGTTATCTTCATTTTCATAATATTCATACATTTCATTAATGTTTACATCATCAAGATCGTTTCGACTAGGTAACGGTAATTCAAAAACCGGCCGGCTATTTTTATCTAATAAGGTAAGACAAATACCAGCAATTCCTTGACCAACAGACGCTTCAAAAATTGAAGGTGATCTTGATTGACTGTTATAATTGTAGAAAAAAGTGAATTCCTGAAGTTGAATGTCACAAAGTGGATATTTTCTTCCATTATCAACATATGAATCGTGTGAGCTTGCTATACCATATCTAGATTGATGATATCTTCTAACTGCATTAATTACCTCTTGCCCATTCAAAACGTTGAGATAGGTTTGAATGTTTTGTTTGTAAAACACTAAAAATGCATAAGGATTTTTAATAGATGATGGAATTCTTAAAGTCAAACGTTTTGGACTTTTTAATAACGGTAAAATAAAATCAACATCCTAATTACAAAATAATTAAATATAATTTAAATTTATTTTTCTATCCAAATAAAGTAATAAATAAATCTAAAATTTATTAATAGTATAGTTAGTTTATATTTACATACCGCGCGAGTTAGATTAATCTTGTATGGATTACGAGCCAAGTGAGTTGACATTACATTAAGTGTGATATTGGTGGTCAATTTATTTTCTAATAGTAACATAAGTTCATCTATGGTTTCTTTGCCTGGAGGTTCAAGCCCAAAAACTTTAACAACTAATTCACGAGATTCTGTGAGTTTTGATTGTGGTGTAGCAGCAACATTGGTAGCAGTGGAGATGTTTGCACTTTTGCGAGAATTTGGTGAAGAAGTGATTTTTGGACTATCGCTCCTACTTGAAGGAGGACTTTTAATTTCTTCGTTAGAAATTGTAGATTGTAAATCTGCAGTAGGTGGCTGTTGCTGAGATTGTGAAGTAGCAGTTTGTATCAAAGGTGAAGGAGCAACATGGTTTTTGGATATAACGTCATCATCATTTTCATATATAGGATGTCCATCAACTTCAGACACTTTGATATAAAATATGTTCTTTTCTTTTGGTATCACAAACATATGTTTACGATTATTAACAACCAATTGATGAAGGATTAATGATGTGACACTGTTCAATGCTTGGTGTGGTCTCAATCTCCAGTGTAATGGGAATTTTTGCTCGTAAACCAACGGGCACTCGAATTGTCCAGGCTTAAATTTCATTGAAACATTCAAATTTCCATCATTAGGTGTCATAGATAATGCATCTACCAAATCTCCTGTTGTTGACAAATCACCGTCTTCCGAAGAAGACTCCGAGTCAGATGATCCATCTGGAGGCACTAAATATTTGCTGCAATGACGCGTTTCATTCAAATCATTTAATAAAACTAATCTGTTTACACGTTCAGATGCCTGAATTATACAGTTACGAACATGTTTGATGATGTTTGAGCGTTCAATTGCTGAAACTGCTTTGGAATAGAAATACATCTGTATACTTGTTTCTTGAGTGTCAAGTAAAAGCCAAAATAATTGTTTGCGGAAATTTTTTGAGTCGTCTGGAACAATAGGGTTATCAAGACTAATACCTAATCCTTGACATAATTCATTGCCACCATCATCATCGTCGTCGTCATAATCGTCATATACATCTGATGATGCTCGTTCAATTGAAGAAAAAGAAGAAGAATTCTTATTCTTATTATTATTTTCAATGTTGTTATTGTATTTAGGAGAAGCTTCAAATCCTGTATCATTAATTAATGATTCGTCGATGTTATCCTCTTGCCTTATATATAGACAATCTTCAACTTGATTAAGCGAGAAAGGTGACATTTCTGCTTTACTGAACTCTTTTAGAAAATGTTCTTGGCCTTGTTTTCTTTTAACGAATGATAAAGGAACAGTGAAACTAGTAGGAAAATCAACAAATGGATTTTTTGCTTTCAATTGATCTTGAATAAATCTAAGAACAGGCCTATCAACCGGCTGAGAATTCAATAGACCATGCATTATTTCTTCTTTCAATAACCAATCAATACGATCTCTAGTTTTATGTAATGCTTCCAGTTTTTTACCGGTTAAATAATCCGTTTCTGATTTCCGGTTCTTTTTTATTTCGAACATGCTAATAATAAAATAATAAAAAAAGCCAATAATAATTATAATAGTTTATATAGATCAATATATAAATATTAAACATTATTGATAGTACCTTGAAACCTCTTCTTCACAATCATCATATTTGATGTCAACAAAACCCGGTGAAATGTCAATCATATCATCTTCAACAGTTGGTAAAGTCATGCAAATAAGATGTAATGTAGCAGTGGTACCATCAGATGATTCAACCGGAGATGATTGTGTACCGATTGATTCAGGTGAAAAATCATAATATTTATCATTGATCGTGCAAGAATAGGTTGTTGGTAAACTACGAACTGGAAATTTAATATGATTTGTTTCTTTTAATTCGAAGTTATTCTGGGTTGATGGAACTAAAGTGTCGAATACTGGACTTTGTTTTTTGAAAGTGCATTCTAATCGTAAAAAAAAAGGATTTTCAGCAAAATTAAAAATTTCCAGAAAGTTTTCGGCAATATCTCCAATGATACTACTATTATTATTTGTTGTCTCAATGCTAGTTGAATTATTTGATTTTTTGAAAAGTGGTCGATAATAATAAACATTAAACAATCCATCTCCATCAAAAGAAACTGGCTCGAAATAATGGCCTAGCACTGCAACAAATTTCTGATATACATCATTATCATCATCACTTATTTTTATTAGATATTAAATAAATTAAATCAATCAATCACTCAATCAATCAATCAATTAAATAAATTAATAATAATTTATTTATTACCTGGTTAAACCCTTTCTTGAAGATTGTACATGAACATTCACATATCCAGTGATATCAATATCAAACGGTTTCTCCAAACATACATCCATTACTTTTCTAAAATCAATCTCAGTAATACAATGCTTTTGTAGAACACTGGCATATATTGATTTCACAAATCCATGAGAATAAAGTTGATTAATATTCGATATTAAACGAGCTGTCTGGTCGGGAATATCATCAGATAAATTTTTAGGTCCTTTAGGGAAATCACAGCTTAGAAATTTTGGTTCTAATAAATTTTTCATTGAATTAGATGCTGTTGTTGAATTAGACAGATTAACAATTTTAAAAGCTGGTGAAGTACAAGATGTTGGTGATTCTTTTAAGAGATCGAGATCTTTATTTAATGAGTTAATTCCATCAAGTGGTTTTGGTCTTTTACACAAGAAAATGATTAAACCTAAATAACAAGTTTGATCTTCATTGTAAAATCCACGACTTCGTACCAAATCATCTATAAAAAATTTGAAAGAAGGAATCAGCAAAAGTAGGAAAGAACTTGGGTCAACAATTTTTATAAAACATCTTGTCTCTCTTAAATTTCTAATAAATGACAATGTTGTTAAAGAATCCTTCATACTATCGGATCTCAATAATCCATTGTTAATTTCTTTGATAATAGAATCTTTAGTGCCACAATAATTAGTCTCAATTTCACCATCTATATGTTTACTCAACGTCTTTTCAACAAACAAATGTAACAAAGCTAAATCTCTATCAAAAGGGTTTAAATTTGTGATTGAATCTCGATCGATAAAATATGTGATATCATTTGACAAAGATAAAGAAAGTTTCCGTTGAGAAGAAGAAACAAATTCTAAAGGTAAATTTCTATTACTAATTCCATAATTAATTGTATTAGCGGATGTACTAGATCTTCTTAATAAATTATTATTACTAGATTCAGAAACAATCGAGGATTTTGATTCGGTAAAAGATGATCTTGATGTGCTGTCATCACTACTTATTGAAGATGGTCGATCTGATTGAACTCGAGTTATCTGAGGCAATTGATTCATGATGATGTTGCTATGAGGTGATTTGAACGAAGGAATAGTATAATTGGAAATTAGCATTCCACTTGATCGAAGTAGAGCAGAAAGATTGAATAAATCAGGAAGTCTTAGTGGTTTGGGTGGTGATAGATCACCAGAATTTGCTCTTTGCTGTGTACAACTCCTTGCTATGTAATTTATTTGATCAAAGGTGACTATGTGTGATAATATTTGACGATCTGAGCCAGAAAGACAATTAATAAAAGATTCATAAATATTGTGTGAAGTTGGTTGTTCCATCCATATTTCAGTAATAATTTCACCATTACAAGAATCTTTAAAAATAAGATACTGTACGCCACATAAATTATTTTGATTATTTGAATTTTCTTTATTATGAAAATTTATTTCTCGATAAAATAGACTAAGGTTTTTGCGTTGGAAAACCATCAAATAGCCTTCATCGAGACGTGCTTGACACAAATGTTGATATGCTAAATCCTGAATTGGAATGTTTCTATATTCGACCAAGAAAACCTCACGTTCAATATCTGACAACCAAATACCTTTCCAATGATTTAAATATGATCTCAAAATATTGTTTTTTCCAGTTAATTGACGAGCATTTGTTGACATATCTCTATCGAAATTTTTTATAAGAAATGAAGATAAAGGTCTGTTACATATATAATAAGAAAAAACTTTGTTGTTGTTGTTTTCATTATTATTATCATCATCAACGTCATTATCATTTTCATTTTTGTTGAGATTAATGATAATTTTCAAAACATCACTCGAAATTTGTTGACGATTGATGAAATCAACATTAAAAAACGAAAGATTTCCAGAATAAAGATTTCCTGCTTCATTATTGATTCTCAACTCACAAAAACTTAATGGCGATAATTTATTGCTATCTTCCATAGCATTTAATACTTTTACAAAAATATTATCAGAAAACGTAAAGGTTGCCCAAGAATCTGTTAAATGTTTTTTAATATTAGCAGTTAAAGAATCCTTATTCCTTTGATCTATCGAAGATGATTTATTTAATTTGCTTATCTTTCTGATAGTTGTAGCTATTGGTGAGGAAGAAAATGATAAATTTAAAGATATAAGAAAATCAAATTTAGTGTCCTCGTACCAAAAATTAGTGTTTAACCTCTGTGGACTCTGTTCCAAAAAATCCCACAACTGTTTTAAAATTTCTAATCTATTATTAACATGTGATAGATGCGGTGTGGTTAAAATACCTCCAGTTCCATTAATACCATTATTAATATTAATATCAATACTATTATTACTGCTATTACTGTTGAAATTTCCATTAATTAAACTGGGATGTTGATATTGAAATTTACTGGTTTCTTTTGGTAGTTTATGATAAAAATATTTCTTTAAAAGTTCGTCAGTTTCGTAAATTGTTGTTAAAAATTTGAGTAATTTCATAAATTTTGTAAACAATGGATGACTTGGATCATTATTTTGTTGAGCTGTTTGAAAATTAAGAAGATAAATTGCTAATAAAGTGTCTGAAATTACATTTATTTCAATTCTCGGTGACTTAAGACGCAATAATCCTTTTGTTTCACTAATCCATAATGCTCTGATTTTATACTGAACTGTAACATTTGGCAACCATAGTCTTGACATCGAAATATGTATTCTTTCAGCCTTATTATAATTTTTACTGGTAAATAGAAACACATCATCAATGCTAAATCCTTGACGTATTCTTGCAAATATCAATTGTTGGACATCTACCAACAAAGAATATTCTCGATAACGTGTTGACATTGTATCAGCTGTTGGCGGAAGACTTTTAGGATCCCAAGGAAAATTAAAATTAGAACCTCTAATACTATCGCCGTAATGTTGACGTGTAACATCAATAATTGAGCTATCGATTGAACTGACAGAATTATTTGGGTATCTTTGATGGTGATTTTTTCTTCTCATGTAACGTGTTTCTTTCATGAGCAAATGCCTATGATAGAAATTGAGTGAATGCCATTCAACATCATTATCATTTAACGACCTAACACCCGAAGAAATATTTGGACATTCGCAAGAATAAAAAAAAACACCCGAGGTTGCAGTTGAAACAAATTTTAAAACTTCATTATCAGGAATTAATCCAAAATTACATCCAGGATTAAAATTTTGATTTGAACCAACTTGAATAATATTACATCTTACACCTTCTTTACAGAGTTGTTGAATAACATCATCACCAACTGACATATGTGCCAAATTAGATTTGACTACCCCATCAGTGATAACTAATAAAGAAGGCATGCCTTCATTTTGAAGTAATTTGAGTGCAAATAAACCAGCATTCAGACTATATGATAAATTGGCTCCACTTGATCCTAGTCTCCAAATATTGTTTTTATCAAATGTAGAAGAAGAAAAAGATGGTGACGATGAAGCATTTGTAGTAGTTGTAGTAGTGTTGGTAATATTAATAGATTTGTTGATATTGTTAGTAGAGTTTGTGGCAGTTTTATTGCTATTATTATTAGTGGTAGTGGTAGTGGTAGTGGTAGTATTATTATTATTAGGATCAGCATCATGATCTAATTCTTCCGTTTTTGAACCTGTTACATCCATGACATAAGCTACTGGAAATTTTTTCTGAAGAAGACCTTGACGGAAAGTGGCAACGGCATCTTGAAAAATTGAAAGTTCATTTCTTAATTTTTCAATTACTTCTAAAACATTATTTTTGGTGACTATAATTCCTTGCATTAAAACTGACATTGTTGGAAATCCTGCTAATAAAGGTATTAAATTTGCATTTGAAGCGAAATGAGAGCATTCTGCAATAACTGTTATTGATATTTCTGGCTGAAACTAATATTTAAATAAATTTTAATCTTATGTATGTACATGTGTGAATGTATATATGTATATGATTGTGAAAACATGAAAATTACCTGCAATGCTTTATCTATATTTATATCTTGGATCATAAAAGGCTGAACAATTCCTTCAAGACATCGTCGTACACTATTTTCAAATTAATATAAAAAATCAAAAAATATCTTTGATCAATGAGTAGTAAATAAAACAATAAAAACAACCTACGTTTTCATAACTTCAGATATTATTATTTCTCGAGTATTGTTACAATCTATAGTTGCTAAAGATGTTGTTACATCCAAGAGAAAAACCATTCGATACTTTGTCGCGAGAGTGACAATACATGAATGTGGCATCAACCTATAACATTTATCATCTGATTCTTTAAGATCAGGTAAATTGTCTAATGTATAAATATCTTTAACTTTTCTTTCATTTTGAGATTGCATCAAAGAAGCAAGACGTAAATTTGAAACATGTAAAACTTGAATATTCTTTATAATTCATATAAAATATGTATATTCAAATATTTAAATTTTTAATAGGTATAAATCATAATCATAATAATTAATGAGAAAATTAAAAATCACCTTGTCATTTTCAAGGCTTATTGGTTGAAATAAACGTTTTAATATCCATTTATTCAGATCCACTTTAGAAAAATGTGCAGAGTTTTTAACCAGTAGAATAACCGACTTTGCCTCGGTATTCTTCAACATGCAAATGAAAAAAAGTAGAAATAATAGACAACGTATAGAAATTGAAAGAGTAAAATAAGCATTTAATTGAAGTAATTTCTAAATATTGTTCGAGTAAAATAACTATTATTTTTATCAAAACCTCTTTCTGTTGAGTTCCATCTAATTTTTGTTGCTGTTGCTGTTGCTGCTGTCGTTGCTCTTGGTGAACATTATGTGTGTAATTGTTATTGTAATTGTAATTATGACTGTAAGTGTAATCACTGCTTTGGAAGTTGTTATTTTGGTATTGATGTGGCGAATGCATAATTAATGAATACAAAAGGAATCTTACTTTTATTTCACTTTGAAATAAATAAATAAATATTATTATAATTTACAGAATTATAAATCTTATTTACAAAAACTGAAGTTTATATATTAATAGTAAAAACGAATTTTTTATAAATAAATGATCGACATAAAAATCCACAAAGAACGATCGCGTGGATACAGATTTCCCGAAGTACTGAAAAAAAAAGAGTGGTATATAGTGTTCCTATTGCAACAATTCAGTTTGCACAAAAGTCATGGATGCACATGAAAAAGGTTTAAAAGATTGAATTGCTGAATGGGTGGGTAGTCAATAGATACAAATCACACGAAAAAATTATTTTGATAATTTTTTCATCGGGTTTTTTTTGCCATTTATATTAATATGAAATTTTGGACGGATTTTGCTTGAAAACTATCGAAATCAAATTGGTTGGTTAAATGTGTAATTCAATTTCTTAATAACAGGCAGTAATGATAAAAAGATCAAGTGTAATCCCAGGAATGATTATTCATTTCAGGTCCTTTGTTGTGAAAGGTATTCAAGAAATCACAGTGTCAAACAACACCATCAAAAGTGCCAGAATAGGATTGTGATTCTGTATGTAAACTTTGTTATAAAGTCATTATCAGATCTCGAGTCAGAAAATACTTAACACCTCTTATCTGATCTAAAAATAAAGAAGCCACAAGATATATGTCTGTTCACTCCTTATTACTATAACTGAAATTTTCAAAGGATCATTTTCAGTCTGGACAAAAACCATCAAGGGTAGGAGTAGGCATGGCCTTGTAGGTTTGCATTAGAACCTCGTAATATGTTGGAGTCACAGAGTTATAAAAAGAAAATTTTAGAAAGGCTTCGCAGCAGAAAATATGGTAAAACAGAGTCATCTTTAACAAGTTGCAAGCATAGGCTTTAATGAGATGGATAATGAAGAAGATATGAATAGAGTATCTGATATGGTGACTGGTGCAAAGAAACGTTCCTTTTTGGTATGTGTGTGTGGGATGGATAGTCAGGAAAATCCGATATTCAAAGTGTCAGAAGTTGTAACTCGAATACAAGAATGAGGTTTTAGAAAAGGACGTAAAGAAGTTTTTTGAATATTACATGAAAAGAAATAAGAGGATTAATAAGTTGTTCTAATAAAGTTTACAGTCTGCAAGCAAGATTATCCTGTTCATAATCGAGTCATGAAATGTTTCATGACTGATTTTATGTGATATGACTGATTATACTTTATCAAATAGTACTCTTCTTCACGCACTAATGATATTTAGTATTATAATATAGTATAATTGTTTTTTCCCATGATACTAAACAATAGTAACATTCATTACCATACATTACAAATACAAACAGTCAAGCTTCCATAAAGTCATGCATGTACTATATATTTTTTTTTTTTAGCCAAAGATGTGTATGGCAGACTACAAAGAGATTTTCATAAGGTAAAGAAAGGGGCACTATATGGAGGTCTGATTGTAACATGTTTTATAAAATAAATGCTAACGTTTTGTAATATGTATAAAAATATATATCCACAGGAATCAAAAAATCAATCTTTGTTTTATCATACGTTGGACTGTTTCATCATTCATTAAAGATTCACGTTTGCTAGTGAAATCTTCAACAGCATACTCCAGGAACTTGTATTCATCTTCTCTATAAATTTTAATGTACGCAAGTTCTCTACTATTTTTTCCACTTTCCATTGACTTTAAAACCAATTCATTTGTCTGTTTAAAATTTGATAAAAGATTCATCACATTATCTAAAATTAAATCTGCTACTCGGAATTGAATCACTGGTAACAAATCCATCCCATTAATAACGCTTTCAAGCATCTCTGCATTCTCAATAACCTTGTCATTTATGATTAGCTCAATCGTTGGTGAATCAATTGAAGGTTCTGACACTTTGAGACCATAATCTTCAGTCAAAACACATAACCACATAGCTTTCGTGGAATATTCTGATAACTCTGTTCCTCCTTTTTTTCGTTTTAAAGTTACTAAAGGTTTGATACCATGATCTTGTAAGAACAACAGTTTTGCCTGTATTAATTCATCCGTTTCATAAAATGGTAAATTAAAAGATATAGTAGAACATGGATTATCACTTAATGTAAAACCATGAATAAATAATAATTCTGAATTTGGTTTATCACCATATGAAATACAAATTTCTGTTTCTGGCAAAAGTTGCTCATCTGAATCTAATTTTGTTAAGACCAATTCCACACCTTCGGTTGTAAGTTCCCACCGAGCACATGGTGTTAATGAGTGATTAGCAAAATCAAGATATGGCACTAGATGATAATCATCCATCAATTCTGTTCTATAAGGGGTTTGATCCAATGGCGCAAATTCAAAACGACTGCCAAATGATAATATCCTTGACCAAAAAATTCCATCGGCCCATTTATAATGCTCAAATGTCACTGCTGAATCCACCACTACCACATTATTGTTATTGTTGTTTTGTAATGACAATGTCCAATTATTAAAATAAGGACGAAACAAAGCATACTCTCGTTCAAGCTTTTTATGTTTTGCCTCTACTGCTGCTTTTAAACTTGTTCCATTAAGACATGTTTTCAATGACTCATTATAAAATAATGGGGTGTGTAATGTACGTGGTAATATGTCCACATATTCTTTCCATATAGATGGTGGGTCACCAGAAGCAGCCCGTCCAACTCGTTCATACAGGAGATAAAATATTATTGCCAATCGTTCTGTTAATGTTTGGCCACTATTTTTCAACAATTGAATAGTTTCATCTAGTTTTGGGGCCTTTTCTTTTGCAAATCTGTTTATTTTTGTTTTGCTGATTGTGAGTGAGAAAGGAATAAATGCCACCACTTTGTTGTCACACAATGTAGCTTGTTTAGTGACAAAACCTAAGCCTTTATCTGGTATTTCTTGAACTTCTACATCAGATACAACTCCACTTTCTATTTCGTAAATAATTATGCATATATAAATAAATTTAGTTGAAAATTGAAAAAAATAAACTATCAAATTTTATATATATGTTCCTTATATAACAAATTTTGTTTACATTATCAATCACCTTTTGACCAATTAAGTAAAGTCTGCAAAGCTGAACTTGTTGTCATTATTATTACAACTAGAGAATTTGATTTGTGGTGACTTCGTAGCCGACCAGTACAAATAGAGAGATTTGTGATTCGTACAACAACAAAATTTTTTTATTTTTTATTTTGTTTTTACATGCCAATGACGATAATATTAATTCTATTACAATTACAGTATTACTGTCGAGGTACAGAAAATGGAAGCGAGTTGGCAGAAATTCTTTCTAAACGTTCGTATTCTGCTACCATTGATTGATCAGTAATAAATGCTTCCCTTGCAAGTGCATTATTTTAACCTTCTCCCAATCAGTGCAACGACTTAGAGATACATATGCTTGACCTGCTGCAAATATTTGGGAATCGAGACTAAGAGAGATACGTCATGTAAAGTTAATGAATGAGTTTTATGTACTGTCAATGCAAAAGCATTTGGATTGGAAATTGTTCCCTACTTGCCAGGAATACCATTCACTAAGAAATTTGATACCTGTTTTTTGATATCTACAACTACTATTCCAGAGTGAACAGAAGAAGCAACTCTCACTTTCATGTTTTCTACATCGACATCAGTTGTTACCCCAATGGACCATTGCAGATTTTGTGTTTTACCCGAGTTGCCCGATTTCATTGACTAAATTTTGTAATGATTTCCCTTTCAGATATCACTCAATAATTGGCTTGAAGATCATTACGCAATTTGAAAATCAAAATATTCAATGAATTTCAAGTTGATGCAAGAATATATATATGCTTAAGTAAATTCTAAATAAAAATATTAATATAATAATATCTCTTTATCTAAATGTTTTTAATACATAGACTTGGTTTTTTGTTATACAGTCTAATATATTATTTACTATTTGACTTCTTCAAATCAATGTTTTATCTTCATTAGTGGGATCATTGATTTTTTATGACGCATTTAAAGTTTAAAACAATAGTAAATGCAGATCTTTTTTTAATTTTCTCAGAACACCAATGGTATTTTTTAATCTTTATGTGTAACATTGTTTCAGTTACATTTGTTTTTCTTAATATGAAATATTTGGATTGCATAAATTAAAATTTTAAATAAATATCTTGTCATATCAGATAAAGTTGTTATTCAATTAATGAAATGACTATAGCACTAGCACCACCACCACCATTACAAACTGATGCGCAGCCAATTTTTCCATCTTTATCTTTCAACACACTGGTTAAAGTTGCAATAATTCTAGCCCCTGAACAACCCAATGGATGACCCATTGCAACTGCACCACCAAAAACATTGACTTTTTCTTTATCTAGCGAAAGCAATTTTAAATTTGCTAAAGCAACAACAGAAAATGCTTCATTAATCTCAAAATAATCGATGTCTGAAAGTGATTTTTTTGCATGAGATAAAGCTTTTGGTATGGCTACTGATGGTGATGTTGTAAATTTTGCTGGTGCCTATACAACAATTTTTAATTAAATAATCATAATTTATATAAATAAATAAACATCCACCAACTAAATATAAATTTACCTGAGCAGCATCACTCCAACCTAAAATTTTTGCAACAACTTTAATACCCAACTCTTTAGCTTTCTCTCCACTAATTAGAACAATAGCTGTTGCACCATCACTTAATGGTGAAGAATTAGGAGCTGTGACACTACCATTATCAATGAATGCTGGCTTCACAGCACGCAGTTTATCAACATTTAACTATTATTACATTTACAAGATATATTTAAATGATTAGCATGTGTTGCTGGATTTTTTATTTTAAAAAAATTTAAAACTAGCTTACATTATTAACTTCATCATCTTGTGTAATTATTTTATCAGGTTTACCTCTACCACCAGATACTTTTATTGGAACAATTTCATCTGAATATTTATTTTCTGCAAATGCTTTTTGTGCACGTTGATATGAATAAATAGCATAATCATCCTAAAAAATTATAAAAATTATAATCATTATAAACAATAAAATGAAAATTATTTTTAATGCAATAAATATAACTATCATTATTTACTTGTTCTTCACGAGTAATACTATAATCTTTAGCACATTCTTCAGCAGCAACACCCATAAGATAACTATTATAGACATCTGTTAGGCCATCTTTTACAATACCATCAACAAGTGTTTGATCCCCATATTTAGAACCAAATCTTGCTTTTGTGGCATAATAAGGTGTGTTTGACATAGATTCTGTACCACCCGCAACAATAATCTATCATATTATGTGTATATATAATTGAGTAAAATCTAGATACAAAATTTATTAAATGTTATATTCAATAATTAACTTACATCAGCATTTCCAGTGATAATGGTTTGGGCACCTAAAATTACAGATTTCATACCTGATGCACACACTTTATTAACTGTTGTGGCAATCACTTTGTCTGGGATACCTGCACCTAAAGCTACTTGGCGTGCTGGATTCTGACCTAGTAATATATTATTTATAAAAAATTTATTTAGACTTTTTTATTTAAAAATCATATATATTAGTAATTGTATGCATTCGGTGCAGTTAATACCAAGGTTAGCAGAAAGAACATTTCCAAAAAAGACTTCTTCAACAAGCTCGGGACTAATGTTAGCTTTTTTTAAGGCAGCTGGTAAATAATTAAAAAAAAGTTATTAACAAAATCAATTATATTATGCTGATAATTATTAATTGTCCATTTTTTTAACCTTCAACAGCAATGGAGCCAAGTTTTGTTGCTGTAAAAGAAGTTAATGATCCATTAAAACCACCAAGAGGAGTTCTCGCAAAAGCGGCTATATAAACATCTATTGTGTTATAAGTAAAAAAAATTAACACTAAAATAAAATTTTAATTTCTGCTAAAAATATTATAAATTTTTTTTAACCTTTTTGAAGAGTCATTTTTTTTTAAATACTATCAGAAAAGTCGCGAGGATTATTTTGTAGAAGTTACACGAGTATCTTATTTCTACAAAATTTATATCAAATTAAAATTAGCCAATCAGAATTTCATATCTAAATATCCCATAGCAAGCAATAGTGGAAAAATGTTTTCATATTAATGTTTCGTATGTAACACACAAAATGTTCAACATACAAAGTTATCAATTTATGAATGAAACACATGAAACATTAAAATTTAAAATTAAAGAACAGGATGAAACAACTCGATTATTAAAAACTCAAGATGTTGATAAAACTTTAATTGATACAGAACTGGAGTTTTGACTGATTTAAAGAACCAGTTATCTTTCTTTAACTGACGAGAGTTCTAAAAGTAAAAATAACATGCTTTTTACATTTAAAAACACCAAAGGTAATTAAATTAATAATACAGTCAAATCTTGATAAACCGAACTTTTGGGAATCGATCGACCTATCAAAATTCGGTTTATGATACTGAATAGTATTAGTATTATTACTATTCATGTGTAGATATTTACTTTTAAGGTAGTTATAAACCGAATTTTATCATTATGAGACGAATCTTAAGCTCGGGGTTTATCAAATTATATCAAATTCGGCTTAACAAGATATTTTAATTATGTTTTTGGCTAACCAATTTGGCATCGTCATAAAGCGAAAATCGGCCTATAGTGGTTCGGCCTATCGAGGTTTGATTGTAGAATATAAAAAACCGATTAGAAACTTTTCTAAAGATTATAACGAAAAAGAAATGACAAAGATCAAATATTATTTCAATTGTTAAAAAACATGGTGCAGTTACAATAGACACTCCAGTTTTTGAGCCAAAAGAAATTTTATCTGGTAAATATAGTGAAGATGGTAAATTGATATTTGATTTAAAAGATCAAGGCGAAGAACTTTGTTCGTTACAGTATGATCTAACTGTAAGTTTATATGAAAATATTTATTTTAAAAATTATTCTATTTTTTTGTTTTTTTGGCAATTAATGAGGCCACAATATCAAAATTTTAAAAGATATCAAATTGCTAAAGTTTATCGTAGAGACCAACCTGCTATGACCAAATGTCATATGCGTGAATTTTATTAGTGATGCTAGTCATTTGATTATATTCGAATAATATCCGAATATAATAATAATAAACTTTGTCAATAATAATAAGCAGTCTAGAAAATTTATTTAAAATCACAAAACTTTCTTTCATAATTTCACATGACATAAAAATTGCTTTACCTGCCAAATTCTCTAATATATATAATAAATAAATAACCCGGGGTCCTGTAACACCATGCATGGTCATAGAAAAAAAATTTTTTTTGCTCCCCAAATCAATTACAACAAAATCTGAATCATCATCAAAAATACCTTTAAAACCTATAATATCAGAAGAATCATTGCCATCCAATACTTTATCATCTTCATCAAAATGCCAACTCCTCAGACTTCAATTCTACCTTCACTATAGTTTAGATCTTAAACCCAAACTTGGAAGTTATGTTCGTAAAAACTAATTGGCTTTATACCACCATTGAATTAACAAATTTAAAAATATATTACGCGGTTATTGCAATACATAATTTAATAATTTTTGATGAGAAAAATGTTGGTGATGGTGGTGGTTTTATAAAAAGATGGATGTCATTAGAATATTAGTTGAAATTGATAGATTGTCAAATGATTATTATTTACAGGGCCAAAGAAAGAATTTATTACATCCAACAGATAGTTGTTGATTGTGCAAAGGAAATTGATGTAAATTTATTATTATTTTATTATTATTTTGGATTTAAAGAAGGTTATTATAATAAAATCATTTGTTTATAATTGACCGATACTACCAATCCTAGAATAATTAATCAAATAATATGTATATTATATTTATATATACTCTTTTAAGTCAGTATACGAAACTAATATTGTAGCGTGTAATATTTGAAGAGTGTGCATTTATTTTTTCGTTCGTTGGTTCATCATACTAATATTATGATTTGCTTTGATTTAGTGGACAAAAGGACTTTCTAAAAGATGGAGACCTGCTTGTTGTTCCAGATGTTTAAGCAAGGGCTATATTACACTCCAAAATTTTCTATACCTATTTTACTCGATGGATATTTTTTTAAAATCCATATTACTTATTATTATGATAAATTTCTCTCGATATTGCCTTTTTTGACTAGTTAGTTTTATAATCATAATAACGTAATTAATATTAACAACATCTCTAATGATACGAATAAAACAGCGATAAAACGAAATTTCTTATAGAAGTACCCAAGAAGCAAAACAATGACGAATTGACGAATCTATGAGTAAACGATAATATTAATACTATTGTTATTTTTTAATATTTATTTGATGTTTAATTTGTATCACATGATTTGATCATAAGTTTCGCTTTTGCGGATCTCTCGGTTTAACGGATAAATTTTCTGGAGACTCGCTGTGTATTTTAATGTTATAAAAAATGAATATATTCA